>SZWC01002349.1:189836-204711 GCA_023375785.1 Penium margaritaceum | reverse complement strand
CAGACGGAGACAACGTTTCTGCTGGCAGTCATCCAGATGGTGCTACATCTATACACGGAGGCCGGCCCACTCATCCCAAGCATTCCCCGGCTACGCCTTGCGATCCACCCACATCTGCACCACTAGCAGAAGACACACTCCAGTGGCAGAACACATTCCTCCAACAAATGGTGTGGCTCGACGACTACATCCTCCAGTCATCAAGACCTTCAGAGGATTTGTTCATGCTGCCAGAGAGTACTCAATCAGGCCTCCACAGCGAAACAGCTGCTGGCACGGAGCTCACGGATCTTGTGCTTACGGAGTCTCCTTCCACGACTGCTGGATTTCCCTGTGACTCCAGCAGCGTGACCGCGCAGGTTGCTGCGGTCTTGTTTGCTGCCCAACATCCACTCGCAGGCCTAGGGCCTTCGACACAAGGCGAGGCTGAAGACCAAGCAGAATTCTCTCTGCTGATGCCCTCCCACCATCTTCAAGTGCCCGCTGCTCTTGCATCTGCCTCGACAGCAGTCACAGCGGGAGCCTTTGAGCAAGAGTTCAAGGAGGGTGACATAGAACATTGCAAGCCCCAGATAGTCACAGTAGACAAGGCGACTGCAACGGGGGGACAACCTGTGTTGCAGCAGCACTGCCATCATCAGCTGCTACCGTGCCCTGAGATTAACATCCAGGAGCAGAAGGTATGGAATCAGCATCAGCATCAGAAGCACCAGAAGAAGCAGCAGGAGCGACAGCAGGAGGGGCAGCAAAAGCAGCAGCAAAAGTATTCATGTTCATTACAGCCTCAAGGGCTGAACCTGGAACAGCAGGCTCAGCTACAGCAGCAGTTACTTCTACAGTTGCTGCAAAGTCAATGCAACTCGCTGCTGCAGCTGCAGCAGCAGCAGCAGCAGCAGCAGCAGCAGCAGAATCATCAGAAGCAGCAGCAGCAGCAGCACCAGAAGCAGCAACAAAAGCAGCAGGATTTTGTGCAAATACCACTTAACGAGGACCAGCATAGTCAGTATCTGGGCCAAGAACAGGTGGAATGCATGGAATTGACGCATGCACCAGAGATTGGCGGAACAATGGAACAGTGTCTGAATGTCGCCCTGCAGGCTATCTGCCTTCACCTCCTCTTCTCAGAGCTTGAAGTCTGAAACATGAAGGCCGATCGACAGCAGCATGCTGATGATGGTCCAAGAGCTGCGTTGACAGCAAATACGGCTGCGACTTGTTACTCTTGATGCATTTCTGGGATGAGAATGAAAGTATGGCCAACTGCATCAGCTGTGGCGAAAGTTTAAGTTGCAACTGAGTCACCAAAGAAAGAAATAGAAGCTTTGCTGGCTGCAGAAGCACTCCAACAGCAGCGGCAGCAATGTCGTACACCAGGAAATACGAAGGACTCTATCACTATGGCTCCCTTTCTTGCGCGCACTCTCTCTATTCCTTTTCCACCCACTTTGTGCCGTGGGTGGCAGCATTCCTTTACCACGTGCTTGTGCCGGTCCATGGTGGCATTTTCACTCTCACCTGTTAGGAAAAAATAATTACAAAGGTCATCAATGTTTTTGGGATGAAGATGACCACAGCACACAGCTCTGTTCTCGCCACCCAATATGCCCCCTCCTCTATCTCCACTTCCTCCCATAAAACTCCACGCAACAACCTCAGTGGCGGCTAATAGGACAATTCCACTTCCGACTGTGTGCCAGGCCCCAATGAGCATGCATCTTTCCCATGTGCATCTGCCAGCATGACTTGGCCCATCTGAGTCACCGATAAGAGGCAGATAAAATCTCTTGTCTACTGCCAAAATGACATCAACCTGATCATCACTGCCAATGGCCTGTGCATCACCATTTCTACCATGTGCCCTTCGAATGTGAAGAGTGAAAACTATTCAATTTGCAACAACATCACCACCACCGCTACAAACATGTGCCCACCCCCTCGGGCAATGTGACTGCAAAGAAACAGTCCAAAGGCGTGTGAGAGAAAATCAACCAGTGCCTCCTTCCAGCTAAATGCCATTCCAACTCTGTGTGCTGCAACACCATCATGTACCATGTGTGTACCCACAGCCATCCCCAAAGCCTCACCGACCCCAACGCCAGCTCGGTGTGTAATCCATACCTCTACATTGCCACGTTCTGCGACCTGGTGATCAAGGGAGCCAAGCTGCCCAATTGCTGCAGTACCCAAAACATGGCAGGGTACAACTGCTCGTGACTTTGGGCAAGTGACATCGGTGCTGGATGACAAGACCCATGCCCGGACCATCTACAAGAACCAAAAAAAAAGAAGAAAAAAAGTGGTGTAGGGCACATACACCAGGCCAGTAGTGCCTCAGCTTCTATTGCCGCTTCCTTTGCTCCCAACCCATGACCCTCTTGGCACCTCCGTGCAACCAAACCAGCAGCGGATGCTACACCAATGCCACTGGCAACTGACCGCCATGGCCCCGCTGATGTGTGAACTTTGGCTACTGCAGCAAATTTTCCGCAGGCACATTTATGTTTAGTCACCTAAGAAAATACACCCTTCACTCTCCACTTGACTGTGAAGGTGAAGAGTGTATACACAAAGGAAGATACAAAGAGAATTTGTGGCAATCACGGCATAATTTCCTAGCATCACCACTCCAAAAAATATGCACGTGGGGGGATGTGCTCAATGTATATAGAACCATCCTGGAAGTACATGGAAAACTACGTTTCTTGAGCCCTTTCTTTGAATTAGTGCTACTGGCCAAATTTCTTGAAAAAGTGATACGACATAACATGTACTAAAAGACAGTTATGGCTGGTTTTGGACATACCGTAGTGCCTCTTACATTGAAACAAAAGTACTAATTTCCATTATCCTTCAAGCACCATTTCCATTTTGTGCTCTTGGATCTGCGTGAGATATCCATGCTCTATGTGCAGTTCCCCAGGGACTGCACGCGGACGTGGCAGACTGAAAGCTGCAAATTGAGGTGTAAAGTGAGGTGCAAGGTGCGACTTTGCTCTCAACATTTCACACATGCAAAATTTGAAAGCTGAAGTTTTGGGCCAGGGGTCAAACACCAAAATCACATCATGATACATCTCTGACTTACACGTGTACTGAAAGCTTAGCTGACCTAGAAAGAGAAACGTGTCGCGTTCAAACATTTGAACTGTCAAGGGACAACTTGACTTTTTCTCAAGAAACAGTCAAAATACAACTTGATCAGCAGACAAGCTGTTTTCTGGGTGACATCCTCGCTGCCGCTTGCGTAACAGGGTGATCATTGCACGAGTGGTAGGCAAGGAAAAAAGATTAAAGGAGGAAGGAAATTGAAGGGCACCGTTCCATGTATGTTTTTTTGGCAAGCAGCCCTTGTTCATTCTCAGCAAGCAGGAATCCAGATGTAAGTCAGTGGAACTCAGATGCAACGCTTGTGGAATCTCGGAAGACTTCCCCGAGTAACAAGTAAACAGCAGAGACAGATCAAAGCAATATCATTACTGGAAAGGAAAAAAACAAATGCCATTCCTTCAATCCTTCATCATATGATACATGAAGTTAAAAAATCTAGAGAAGGCTGGAGGAAGAAATGGAATTGACAAACCTTTTTTTGCAGCTGCCAACACAACTTGGCACACATCAAATTGGTCATGTGCAGATTGTTGCGCCAACCTTGTGGCACAAGATATCCTTCAAGGCCTTAGGATTATCACTCAGATCCTCCTTCAACACGTTGCGCACTTTTGGGACCACCCAAATATGCCTGTTTAAAGCACAATTCTAAACCTCAAGGCATTAACAAAAAATCCACCCATTCTCCTTCTTTGGCCAATGAGTCGTGATTATTTCCAAGAATTGAAATTCTCAAGCTTTGCATACTCAAGCTAAGAATTTAAAGAGGCACCTGGGGGTGGCCTTTAGTGCATACATTGCTTGGTAGACAGTTTTACAACTCCTGCTCAAGAGGAAAACACCAAAATGAGGAAACTATCTCACAAAGGCATGATTTCAATAAAAATGAAATAATCTCATATTGATAGAAATTATTGGAGGAAAAAATGAGGCATTCATACACCATGAGATCATGACGTAATGAAGAATGAAACTATCCAAAAGTGCAATTTTCATGAAGTGTGTGAATTCATGCTAATGCTCACTTCAATTTGAATGATCTGGCTTGAAAATTATCCTGACATCGTCAATGGATTGTAGTATCTCCCCCTTTCATTTAAAGGTTTTCATGAATCCCAATATTGTAATAATATGTAGGGTGTTGACTTTCGTATCAAAGGTCATAGTCACAAACCCCCCAACCAGTACATCCTTGTCATCATCATTATCACTAGGCCAACACTTTCCTCCATGTAATCCTTAAACTCATTGCCTTCTTCTTATTTACTTGCACCTATACACAGCGATTCACCCTCACCCATACTCCCACAATTACTCACTTCTTGGTTATTCCTTGCTCCGCCCCTTAGTGTGATCTAGAGCCTCAACAATGCTTTAGGACCCAACCCAACCATCATGAGTAAACAAAAAGGATGTCTCCCAGGCCTTTTCTTGATTGAATAATAATCAAAATAATCATCCTCATTACATACTCCCACTCCAATTCCATGCTCTACCACAAATTCTCCACCATTCTCTCAATCCACTCCAACATCAACAACCAGATTCACAACCGTAAACTGTGATGGATGTAGGATGCTAAAAAGTGGCCAAAGTTGGTTGCTCGATAAAAATCATCAGGTGCAACAAATGCATACAGGATGTTTTTCTGGTTCTGAAGCACTGGAAAGAACTTGATTCGGAATCCGTTTGAGGGAGACATGGATCTTCAGGGTTTGGGGGCAGTGGGTCCGGTTCAAGTGATGGCTCCTGCACTACTAGCACCAATGATGGCCGGAATTATTGGCCGGGGAAGCTTTGAGCGGCCTTCAAGGTAGAAAGGCGGAAGAAGGACCTTCAGGGAACTTCAAGTAAGGTCCACACCAATATTATTGGTTGTGCACATAGCAGGGATGGTAATTCTCTTGTGAATTCCACTCATCCCCCTAGGCTAGGACTGTGCTAGGAGGTGAAGTTTGACAGAGTGTTTCTTTTAGCTCCATGCGTCAAATGAGGCGTACTTAGGCTAGTTAGAAAGATGTCCTATTTTTTTTTATCATACAAGACTCAAACATTTATGACCGATCACTCTCCAGTTATACACTCATTTTCTAGTGTACATCGCATACCGTATAGAAAGGTAACTTCCAGGAAATACACATACCCCACGTACACCGGATGGCAACTTCTAGGACATAGACATACCCCACATACACAGAAAGGTACCTTCCAAGAAACCACATTACTTGACCAGTACCCCCATACACTCACCACATTCAACTCCCCCCTCCCTCCCCCCTAACCCACCCCCCCCCCCACATGCACTTGCATATCTGAATCACAACATTTTACACTAGTGTACATTTAGCACCCATCTCCTCATAAACTCCCCCCATGCACTCACCACATACAACCCCCCCTCCCCAAATTCACTTGAACATCTGAATCACAGTATTATACACTCGTGCACATTTAGCACCCATCACCCCATACACTCACCATATAGATCCCCACCCAGGCCCCCCACATTCACTTGCACATGTGAATCACAACATTATACACTAGTGTAGATTTAGCACCCATCTCCACATACACTCTCCCCATACACTCGCCACATACAACTCCTCCCCTCCCCCCATATTCACCTTCACATCTGAATCACAGCATTATACACTAGTGTACATTTAACACCCATCATCCCATACACTCCCCTCATACACTCACCATATAGAATCCCCCCTCCCGCTCCCCACATTCACTTGCACAGTGGCATTGCTAGCTTGGATACCTCAGCTTTGGCGTAATCATCTCCATGCAGATGATGGTGTATTGCCCGTAGTTGAAGGAGGTGAAGCAGCCCAGTGCATCGGCCTACGAGAGCTGCATCGAAGATATGCAAGCCTGCTCTCCATTCACTAGGGAGGGGAAGGAGGCAGCTGAGCTTCTCTCACTTGTGCACTCTGACATGTGTGGTCCCATGCCATAACAGTCCTTGTCCGGCAAGCTGTACTTTGTCACGTTCATTGATGACAAGTCGTGGAAGACGTGGGTGAAATTTCTGGCCAGGATGAGTGTTTTGACGCATTCAAGTAATTCAAGGCATGGGCTGCTGCATAGAATGAGAGTGGCAGGAGTATGAAGGTGCTTTGCACCAATAGCATAGGCGAGCATCTCTCCAATGACTTCCACAACTTCCTTAATTACCGCAGGATACTACATGGGGTGATGCCACCCAGAACAACGCAGCTGAACAGCTTTGCTGAGCATTCTAACCGCACACTCATGGAGCGTGTCCGCAGTATGCTCATGAAAGCCGAGCTTCTGCTCAAATTGTGGGTAGAGGCAGACAACACCGCTGTGCACCTGAAAAACCAGCACCCGACACGTGCCGTGCCGCTGATGACATCAAAGGAGGCGTGGACGGG
This sequence comes from Penium margaritaceum, assembly GCA_023375785.1. Taxonomy (NCBI): domain Eukaryota; kingdom Viridiplantae; phylum Streptophyta; class Zygnematophyceae; order Desmidiales; family Peniaceae; genus Penium; species Penium margaritaceum. Next base: position 198,199 of record SZWC01002349.1, on the reverse strand, counting down.
ATGCAAGCGGACTGTCACGTACCTAAAGGTGTTTAGGTGTTCTCATCTTTCCATGTGCCTGCCACTAACCGCAACAAGTCGGATGTCAAGGGCATGATGGCCGCCTTCCTTGGCTACAACACCATGGGATACCGCCTGTACAACCTCGCCGCATGAAAGATCGTCCGCAGCTGTGACGTGGTATTCAAGGATGACGTGAAGGGATGGACATGGAGCCCTTTGGAAGCAGTCACGGTTGCATCGGCTCTTGAGCCAGTGGAAGCCAAAGAGCCTACAGCTGAAGAGTGATGGAAACTGGGGCAGCCCTCAGGGATGTGATCAGGCTCACCAAGAGTCGCCTAGGCAAGGCCAACTGTTTGTGAGAGGGAGTTGCAGGCTGCACAGACAGAAATTACGGAAGCAAATGTAGGTTTTCAGAGAACAAGAATGTCTGAATCGCCTAGCCTAGCAAAAAAAAACATTGTCACAGCTTTCTAACAAGCCCTTGTATGCCTCATTTGGCCAAGGGAGCACTGAGATCTAATCTCTCAAAGTTGACCCTCTAGCACACTCCTAGCCTAGCTGGATGAGCGGCAGTCACCTTGTCACACATGAGAATTATGTCTCAAACGACTTGGAGACCAAAAATCATGGTCTGCAACTTCCTTGAAGTCTCTTGGAGGTCCTCCGGCCGTCTTTTCTCCTTGAAGGCCGCTCTCAGCCATCTTGGCCAATAATCCTGCCACCTTTTGAGCTCAAAGTGCTCAGGTCGTCACTTGAACCCGACCCATGATCTCGAAACATTGGAAATCCATATCTAACTCAAACGGACTCCGAGTCAAGTTCCGATAAGTGAGTTAAAACCTGTGAAACATCCTCTATGAAGCTGTCATGCCAGATAATTTTTATTGAGAAACCTATTTTGTCACTTTCTGGCACCCTCATATCCATCATTCTCCCACTCTGCGAGAATAAAAATCACACAAGTCCGCACTGTCCCCTCAGCTGCTGAAAGCTGTGCACTGCCAGTGGCTTGGTCAGGAAGTCTGCCAGCATCATGCTTGAAGGGCAGAACTTGATCTGCACCACCTGCTTCACCACGATTTTGCGAATGAAGTGATATCGCAGGTCAATGTGCTTAGTGCGGGTGTGACACTTTGCGTTCTTGGTCAGAGCAATGGCGCTCATGTTGTCACAGTAGATTGTAGTCGTTGTAGTCTGCTGCTGTCCAAGGCTTTCCAGCAGCTCATGCAGCCACACGGCTTCCTTCGCTGCTTCACTCAGGGCGATAAACTCTGCTTCGGTAGAGGAGAGGGTGACACACTCTTGCTTCTTGCTCCTCCAGCTGATTGCACATCCCCCGAGCACGAACACAAACTCACTAGTTGACCTCCTTGTTTCCAGGTCACTTCCCCAATCTGCGTCGCTGTAGCCGATGAGGATGGGGCTGTTGTTGCCGTTGAAGGTGAGGCAAAGACTGCTGCTGCTGTCTAGGTAGCGCAGCACGCGCTTGACCGCCTCCCAATGCGGCACGCCCGTATTCGCACAAATCTTGCTTAGCACTCCCACTGCTTGGCTGATTTTGAGGTGCGTGCCGACTGCTACGTACATGAGGCTCCCAACTGCTCCTTGGTACGGCACTACTTCCATGCCGCTGCTTGCTTGCATGCCGTGGGGATTCTGTGTCATGCTCAGCTTTGCTCCCACTTCCAGTGGTGTTGTGGCTTAGCGCGCTCCTGCCATGTTGAAGCGTTTGACGATGTTGCTCACGTACGTGCTCTGCAAAAACTCCAAAGTCAGCTGCTGCCGTTCGCGCTTGACCTGAAGGCCAAGGTAGTGGCTGAGCTCTCCCATGTGTTTCATGTCCAACCTGGCAGCAAGAGACTGCTTCACATCGTCCAAAAGAGACTTGGAGTCAGATGCAATGAGAACATCAACATAGAGCAAGATGATGACCTAGCTTGCCTCTTGCACGCGCCCATAGAATGCATGGTCAGCTTCATTGCGCACAAAACCAAGCCTAGCCAGCTTCTCATACATCATGTGGTACCATACTCGCGGTGCTTGCTTCAGGCCGTAGAGTACCATCACGAGTTTGCACACCAAATCCTCCTTTCCTCCACCACATACCCCTCCGGCTGCTCCATGTACACATCCTCCTCGAGGTCACCATTCAGAAATGCACACGTCACATCCATTTGGTGCACCTCCTAGTCCACAGCAGCAGCAAGAGCGAGGATTTCTCGGATGAGTGGGAACTTTGCGACACGTGTAAATTTCTCATTGTAATCCACACCCTCAGTTTGCGCATACCTCTTTACAACCAACCGTGCTTTGTACCTGAGCACCTTACCATCCGCACCACGCTTGCGCCTGAAGATCCACCGGCATCCGATCACCCGGCTGGCACGTGGAGCTTTCTCGAGAGTCCAGGTGCCGTTCTTCATGAGCGCACCATACTCCTCGTCTGCTGCGGCACGCCAATCTGCCGCCTCGGCGCTGCGAATGGCTTCAGCGAATGTGGCTGGGCCATCGGTGATTGTCAAGAAGAGAAGCTCGTGGTCAGACGATTCCGTTGGTGGTGGAATGGTGCACAGGTTCACCACCTCCTCCAGCAGCCTCTGTTTGCTTGCGAGGCGCTCGGATCGCCTCAGCGGCTCCACAGGACCATCTGCCCTATGGTTGTGGTGTGCAGACCTTCGTGGCAGCTACTGTGCATTGCTTTCTTGATCCTCATCATCAAATTTGGCTGCTGGATCCTTCTCCTTCTCAGCTCTCTCTTCCTCCTTTTCATTGCCGCTATCACCGCCATGTTCCGCACCGCCCTCGTCTGCTACCGGCCCTTCTCCCACTTCAGGTACAAGTGCGGGAGCAAGCGGAACTGCAGACATAGGGCTCCAAGTCCAGCCCTTCACATTCTCTTGAAAGACCACGTCACGGCTGCGGATGATCTTACGTGTGGCAAGGTTGTAGAGGCGGTATCCCATGGTTTCGTAGCCAAGGAAAGCAGCCTTCACCGACTTTGCATCGCTTGTTGCGGTTTCTGGCAGGCATGTGCATCAATGTGCCACACCGCAATACTTTCAGATGCATCACTGTTGGCTTGCGTCCCGTCCACGCCTCATCTGGTATCATCAGCGGCACGGAGTGCGTGGGACTCCGGTTTTTCAGGTACACGGCAGTGTTGACCGCTTCCGCCCAAAAGGTTGGCGGGAGCTCCGCGTCTTGGAGCATGCTGCGAACACGCTCCATGAGCGTGTGGTTCGCACGTTCAGCCATGCCGTTCAGGTACGGTGTTCCAGGTGGGGTGACCTCATGCGTGATCCCGTGATGCTTGAGGAAGTTGTGGAAGTCGTTGTAGAGGTAATCTCCTCCACCATCGGTGCGGAGCACCTTCAACCGCCTGCCACTCTCATTCTATGTAGCAGCAATCCACACCTTGAAAGCATCAATGCACTCATCTTTTCAAGCCAGGAAGTACACCCACGTCTTCCTCGACTTGTCATCAATGAATGTGACAAAGTACAACTTGCCAGACAAGGACTGAGATGGCATGGGACCACACAAATCAGAGTGAACGAGTGAGAGAAGCTCAGCCGCCCCCTTCCCTTCCCTCGTGAAAGGTGCACGGTCTTGCTTCCTTTCAATGCAGCTCACACAGGCCGATGCACTTGGCTGCTTCAACCCCTTAAGCTCCAGGCCGAGAACCATCTGCTGCATGGAGATGATGGTGCCAAAGCCGAGGTGACCAAGCCGGCGATGCCACGTGCCAATGTTGTGTTTTCCCTCTCTCATGTTTTCCTTCTCCAACACCACATAGAGACGGTAAATTCCGTCCTCCTTGTCTGCTTTTGCAAGCACACGGCCTGCACGAGCAGAGATGGTGCACCCACCATTCTCAAAGCGAACCTCGATCCCTTCGGAGATGAGAGATGAGACAGAGAGGAGGTTAGCTGCCAGCCCCAAAACATGGAGCACCCCCTTCACACGACATTTCACTTGCTTGCCCTCAACGGAAGTACAAAACACAATCTTACCCTCCCCAACCGCCATTTGCACATGGCTGTCCGCCATGTACACCCGACGAGGCTCAATGATGGTGTAGACAAGGAACCACTCCCGACAACACGTCATGTGCCGGTGGCCCCCGAGTCGATGATCCAGAACAAGGCGGTGTTGTCGGAGACGTGTAGGACCCGGATGGTTGTCACGAATCCACTCTCCCAATTTGCTGCGTTGGCGGAAGCGTCGGACTGCTTTCTTGCTCCCACTGCAACCGTAAGGTCCTGCTTCTTCTTCCGACATTCGCGCGCCCAATGGCCCAGCTTCTTGTAGTAGTGGCAATTCCCTATCTTCTTCCCTCCTCCGCCGTTGCTCCTGGTTGGTGCAGCACTGCCCCCATGACCAGAGTTGGTGATGAAACCACCGTCCAGTCCGCTTCCGCCGTCTTCTCCCTTGCGCCACTCCTCCTCAAAGAGCACGCTCTCCTCCACATCATTGAGGGAGAGATTGTCACCATGCTGGTCCAGGGCAACAATGAGAGGAGTGTAGCTGCTAGGAAGGCCAGAGAGAATGGTTAGCATGAGCACATGCTCCTCGACAGGTTCCTCAATTGCAAAAGGCTTGTCTGCGAGAGACTTCACCATGTTGATGTAGTCAATCATGGATCCAGACTCATCCATCTTCACAATTTGAGAGCAAAGACGCAGTTGCATGTTCATGAGGATTGACTTGGATGCATAAGTAGAATTAAGATTCTTCTAAACCTCCTTAGGCGTGAGGATGCCACGGACGAGGAGTTGCTGCCGTTCGGCGAGGTAGAGGTAGATGGTGGCGAGGACGTGGTCACACTTCTCGCTGTGGGTACGGGCCTCACCAGGTTTGAGTGAGTACTGAGCTGGTTCCTCCTCAATCACATGGCTCCAGAGTCCCTTTTCCATCAGCACCATCTTCATGTTGTTCCTCCAGTTGAAGAAGTTCTTGCCTTCAAATTTGGCGGTGTTGACGCTGGCCACCACAGAAGCGGATGTCGCCATGGTAGTGTAACGTTCAGCCCCCAAACGACTCTCTCATACAACAAGGTGCAAGGAATGCCTCAAGGATGAGACAAAGCGTTTTTCTAGCTCTGATACCATGATGGAAACTGGGGCAGCCCTCAGGGAGCTGATCAGGCTCACCAAGAGCCGCCTAGGCAGGACCAACTGTTTGTGAGGTGGAGTTGTAGGTTGCACAGAGAGAAATTACGGAAGAGAATGTATGTTTGCAGAGAATGCAAATGTCTGAATTAACTCTTGAGTGAGAAATTTAATTGTCACAGCTTTCTAGAAAGCCCTTATATTCCTCATTTGGCCAAGGGAACACTGAGATCCAATCTGTCAAAGTTGACCCTCTAGCACACTCCTAGCCTAGCGGGATGAGCGACAGTCACCTTGTCACACATGAGAATTATGTCTCACACGACTTGGATGACCAACAATCATGGTCTGCACCTTCTTTGAAGTCTCTTGGAGTTCCTCTAGCCATCTTTTCTCCTTGAAGGACGCTCTCAGCCGTCCTGGTCAAAAATCCTGCCGCCTTTTGAGCTCCAAGTGCTCAGGTCGTCACTTGAACACGACCCATGATCTCCAAACTTTGGAAATCCATATCTCACTCAAACGGACTCCGAATCGAGTTCCGTAAAGTGTGTTAGAACCTTTGAAACATCTTCTATGAATCTGTCATTCCAGATGAATTTTTGTTGAGAAACCTATTTTTTCACTTTCTGGCACCCTCATATCCATCAAAGAGGAGCGAGGGGAAGGTAGTGGTGACAGGGCAGCAGAGGGAACTGAGGAGGCGAAGCAGCCGGCAACCAAAGCAGACAAGGAGGAGCAGCCAAGGAAGCAGCAATAGCTGCCAAGGAGGTCTGCATGCCTCAACCATGGTGCGGATGGTCCCGTGGAGCCGTTATGGCAATCCAAGCGCCTCATAAGAAAACAGAGACCACTGGAGGAGCTGCTCAATCTCTGCACTTTTTCATCTTCACAGGAGTCTTCTGACCTCAAGCTCCTCTTCCTCACCATTGCTCATGACCGAGTGACAATTAGCGTAGCAATGTGCAGTGACAATGTAGCAGATTGGCGTATTGCAACAGACGAGGAGTACAAAGCACTCGTGAAGAACAAGACCTGGACTCTCAAGGAAGCTCCACGTGGCAGCCGGATGATCGGCTGCTGGTGGATTGTCTGTTGCAAGCGCGGAGCTGATAGTAAGGTGCTCAGGTTCAAAGCATGGCTGGTTGCGAAGGGGTACATGCAGACTGAGGGTGTGGATTACAACGCGACATTTGCACCCGTCGCAAGTTTTCTCTCCATCCGTGCAATCCTTGCTCTTGTCGTGGCCATGGATTAGGAGGTGCACCAGATGGATGTGACATGTGAATTTTTTTAAAGGTGACCTTGAGGAGGATGTGTACATGGAGAAGCCGGAGGGGTATGTAGTGCAAATGCAGGATAACAATGAGTGCAAGCTTGTGAAGAAACTCTACGGCCTGAACCAAGCGCCATGTGCATGGTACCACAAAATTGATGAGCAACTGGCTAGCCTTGGTCTTGTGCACAGTGAGGCAGATCATGTGTGGGCGCACACAGGACACAAGCCAGGTCACAACCCTGCTCTATGTTGATGAATTGCTTATTGCCTCTGACTCAAAGTCTGTCCTCAACGATTCTAAGCAGTCCGTTGCAGCCAGATTCGACATGAAGGACATGGGAGAGCTGAGCTACTACCTGGGTCTCTAGGTGAAGCATGATCTTTAACAACAGATCTTGGAGCTGTCGCAGAGCACTTACGTGAGCAACGTCGTCAAGCGCTTCAACATGGGAGGTGCACGGACGGTGGCGAAGTGGGAGCAAAGCTGAGCCTCATGCAGGCCTCTCACGGCAAGCAACAGAGCAGTCACATGGTGGCGGTACCATAACAAGTAGCAGTCGGGAGCCGCATGTATGCAGCCATTGGCATGCGCCTCGACATCAGCCAGGCAGTGGGAGCAGTGAGCAAGTTCTGCGCCAACCCGGGTGTGCCACATTGGGAGGCAGTCAAGCAAGTGCTAAGCTATCTTGACGGCAGCAACAGCCTTGGCCTCACCTTCATTGGCAACAACAGCCCCATCCTCATTGGCTATAGCGACGTAGATTGGGGCAGAGATCTGGACACAAGAACATTGACTAGTAGTTTTGTGTTTTTGCTTGGAGGAGCAGAAATCAGCTGGAGGAGAAAGAAGCAGGAGTGTGTTGCTCTCTCCTCCATGGAGGTAGAGAACATTGCTTTGAGCAAAGCAGCAAAGGAAGAAGTATGGTTGCGTTAGCTGGTGGCAAGTCTTGGGCAGCAGTAGACAATGGCAAATACAAACTACTGTGACAATGTGAGTGGCATCGCTCTCAGGAAGAACACAAAGTTCCACACCCACACCAAGCACATCGATCTGTGCTACCGCTTTGTCCATGAGCTCGTGGTAAAGGAGGTGGTGCACATCAATTTTTTTCCCTTAAGCATGATGCTGACAGAGTTCATGACCAAGCTGCTAGTAGCACATCGCTTTCAACAGCTGAGGGCATAGTGTGGACTTGTGTGATTCATATTCTTGCAAACTGGGAGAGTGATGGATGTAGGGTGCCAAAAAGTGACCAAAGTGGGTTGCTTGATGGAAGTCATCAGGACAATAGATGCATAGAGGATGTCTTCCTGATTCTGTAGCACTTTTCCGAACTCAATTTGGATTCCGTTTGAGGGAGATATGGTTTTTCAAGATTTGGGGGCAGTGGGTGCGGTTCAAGAGACGGCTCTTACACTACCAGCACCAATGACGGCCGTCAGGGAGGCTTGGAGTGGCCTTCAAGGTAGAAAGGCGGCAGGAGGACCTTCAGGGAACTTCAAGGAAGTTCCCCACAAAGAATATTGGTTGTGCACATGGCAGGGATGGTAATTCTCTTGTGTGAGAGTGTGACTGCTGCTCATCCTTGAAGGCTAGGAGTGTGCTAGGAGGTGAACTTTGACCGAGTGGTCATTCAAGCTCCATGCGCCACATGAGACATACTTAGGCTTGTTAGAAATCTGTCCTCATGTAACATCCACATGTCAAAACAGCCTTGCGCGCTTATGACACAACTTTACACGCTTCCGTATCTTCGTCTCTGCAACCTGCAACTTGTCTCTCACACACAATTGGTCCTCCCATGCAACTCTTGGTGATGTGAACACCTCCATGAGGGCTGCCCACGTTTCTATCACATGCATTCATGCATTCATGCACGTATGTAGATACACACACGCATGTGCATGCGTGCGCGTGCGCGTGCGCGCGCGCGCGCGCACACACACACACACACACACACACACACACAAAA
>SZWC01002349.1:145427-180788 GCA_023375785.1 Penium margaritaceum | reverse complement strand
GTTTGTGTGAGGCCTGTCTGGCGGCGGATACACCACTGTGCAGCCAGGCGACCATTAGGTTTCGGTGCAAGCGTGATGTGAGGATGCTTGCGTGCGTGCATGGGTGCGTGCACGCATGCGTGCAAAGCAAATTGCGGCGCCATGCCAATGGCATCATGCCATGCCATTTTCTTGCCCATCCGAATGCTAAACGCGAGAGAAGGAAGAAAAGATAAGCACCCGCACCCGTGTGTGGAGATGGAGTGCGCTTGGGTGTCGCGAAGGTCGTCTTCTCTGCGCCACGACAGCTCTGCTGGTTGCTGAGCTTGCAGGATGTTTTGGCGCAGCGTGCGGGGTCCACTGTGTTGCTTCGTGTTGTTGGTGGAGGCAGTTGGCGGCCGCATCTCGACCTTCCCTATGCTTCTGCCTCCGAATGGGCAGTGTGAGCGGCTGACTTCTCGCGGCTCTGCAGCCACTCCTCCTGCTCCACCTGCAGCTTTTGTTGTTGCAGCTGCTGCCGCTGCAGCAACGATGAGCAGGGGCCGCTGCAGCTGCTGGGTCTATTGCTACTTCTGCTGTTCGTGCTGCTGCTGCTGCTGCTGCTGCTGCTCCTGCTGCTCCTTCTCTTCTGCTGGTGCTGGTGCTGGTGCTGCTGCTGCTGCTGCTGCTGCTGCTGCTGCTGCGCCTACTGCGCTGTGGCTGTTGCTGTTCCTCCTGCTTGTCAAGCGCTCTGTTTGAATGTCGCTGGTGCGGAAGAATGAACCGTCTTTCGAAATGGAAGAGCGAGCTTCTGGGCAATGGCATGACTGAACGTGATGTGATGGCGAAGAACGAGAGACCTCCAACTTGTACTGGATCGTGAGTCGCGACGAAGCTACCAGCGGATGTCAGAGTAAGTGGCACGATTGACGTCGTGACAGCAAGTTGCGTCGGTCGTAGAGAGCATGCGTCGTGCAGAGCAAGTTGCGGCGATTCGACGACTCCACTTGTGGCCGCACTCGTGGGCCAGAAACAGTTTGATGGAGGACGTGGGGGAACAGTTGCAAGAGGAAGAAGAAGATTGTTTCCGGGGAGGAGGTCGGAGGGGCGTGGGGACAAATTAGGGCTCGTTTGGATTCGACCGAGTTAGAAGTCGGATCCGACTTCCGAAGTCGGATCCGACTTCCGACGTCGAAAGGTACTCGACGCCTCCGATGTGGCACTTGGCGACTGGTGCGGTCGACGGGTATCTTGCTGAAAGAGACCAATCCTGTGACACTCCACGTCAACAGGTATCCAAGGGCGGCGCGGTTCTCCGACTCTGGACTCGGAATCCGAGTGCCGAAGTCGGATCCGACATCCGCGCTGCCCAATCCAAACCCACCCTAAGACAGCAGGTAGATCCGCTGTTGTCGGAAATCGGCAGCAATGGTGGTCGTCGTGTGCGCGTCGCGACCTAACCGACAGTCACCATGGACAGGACAAGTGGGAGAGCCGCAAGGGGAAAAGGTGCTTTTGCGTGACGGCATAGCCAACAAGGAAGGATGAACCATCGACCGTTGACTGCAAATTTTCGTCAGACATCTGGACCGCATACTCCAATCACAAAATGTAGTATGTAGTGAAATGTTCGTTTTTAGTGCATTAATACAATGTATTGAATGCAGTTCGAGTTTGTCATCACTTCAGTGTTTTCAGCGGTTATTTCACAACATTTCCCGCATTAAATGTCGACTTGCACGTGTGTAGCGACCATTTATTACATCCGTCCCTGTCAAGCGACTGACATCTGTCGGTGAGCGTATTTAATTGTGCACCGGTCATATCGTGCAATGTTCGAACCGCGGGCATGCAAGGTAACAAGCAAGAAGGGGTCGGGCGTGTATTAAACACTTGTAAACGTCTTCACTTGTACCTAGCGCGATAGGATGGACGAGTCACGTGCAGGTGCCCGTGCAACTACTGTACGACATGCGCTGCAACTGGCAGTTCTCATACACATGTTGCAGAATGAAGTTTTACCCAACCTACGACGTCTCATACCTCGTCAGCCGATGCTTGTTGGCCAGTTCTGAGGGCTAGCATGGTTACATGAAGTACATGCCGGAAACCAGGAGCGGTTTTTCAACATCATGCGCATGAGTAAGAAAGCTTGGTACTCCGTCGTTAACCTGTTGCTTCAGACATCTAGCATCCGCGACACGCGCATCAATTTCGAGGAGTAGGTATTCATGGGGCAGTGTTGCGTTTCTCATGGCATGTCCGTGCGTGAGCTAATGGAGCGCTTTCAACAAGGGGTTGCCACTGTCTGCCGGATGCTTTGGCAAGTGGTGATTGCGCTTCTATCCATCTAGGCAACCGTCATCTTCATGCCGACAATACATGTGGGACCACAACCTGAATGGCTTGGAAAGCGAGACTACCTTCCCAACTTCGACCACTACGTCGGCGCCATTGATGGGACACATGTCCCTGTCATCCTTCCACAACATCGGCGCGGCTCATACGTCAACCGTCACCAATAGATTTCACATAACATTCTTGCAGCATGCAATGCTAATCATTGGTTTGTTTTTCTATTTCAATTCACCAATAGAAAGTAACCCATCTACAGCACCCACCACCTCGCAGATGGCATCACCGCCACTACCTTTTCCTGATCCACCATCACCAGTAACCCCCTCACTTCCACCGTCATCATTCAACTCCACTACCTGTCGCCAACCCTTGCCACGTGTCGGCAACTTAGCCGTTGGCACGTGCTTGCGAACCAAAGTACGTTCAGGCAGAGATGGCATGTTGAACCTTGAGCTCTCCAACATGCGCTGAACCACATGCACTCTGAGCTCCCCATCGGAGTGCACATAGTCCTTGCACAACTGTGCATCAACCTTGAACACGTCTAAAACAGACAACTTCTTCATGCCCTGGATAGACACATCAACAGATACGAGTCTCAAAGCCATGCCATAAGTAATTTTTGGAACGGTTTCAAAATTACACACGACCATCGACAGAGAACGATCAACTTTATCTACTTCACCTTTATTACGCATGCGAGGTGCGGACTTGGCAAGTGCTGCATCAACCACCACCACATCGTCATCAGCCTCCGCCACACCGGTGCAAATAATGTTGTCACCACATGCTTTGTCTCTTGCAAACAGCTAAGTATCCTCCTCAAACCATGGCATGCTCTTACCCTCTAGCTTTGCCATGTCCGGGTTTGCATTCCCAACATCCTCCCGCTTCTCCATGGAAATCTCTATCATCCACATACGGCGGTTCAAAGACGTTCCACTTTGTCTAACGAAGCCATATGGAATCTTCCATCTTGCACAAGTGTTAGTTAAACGACTCCGAATCTCCTGACGTGTCAGATTTTGGCCCACTTAAACTCACGCGTAAAACAAGGTGCAACGCTGTCGTATAGCTCTGTCATCCAACCAAACGAACCTTGGAACTCACCCACATAGACGTTGCACATCCTGACCAAGGCCACGTCACGCTTGTCAAGAAACCTGGAACATTGATGGGTCAAAGAACACTTGGAAACAAAGTTTAGCCCACACAATTAGTGAGCATATACTTATTCATATACATCACACGGAGAATTATGTACAAGGATCTGAACCCACGCAGCTCACTCACGCTAAGTTTGGAAACCAGACGCATACTAGTATTAGTAGTAGGTATTGTAGCTGTACAAGCTAAGTAACACACCAAGTGCTGGAGGCATGACTTGCATGTAGCATGAACCACAGGGCGTCCGCCCTTGATGCCTTCTCACTGAGGAACCTCACTGATAATGTATGTTGTACATTGTACAGGGTCCAAGTGCTCGAGGCAATACTTGGAGATCTGGACGAAAGATTTGGGAGTGCCTGATGGACGGCTGCTCGGATTAACAACTCAAGGCAAAGAGAGTGAGTGACTTGATGGTCCTTTAAGTAGTCTTGAGGCAGGTCTCCCTTTGGATGCTCCAAGCTAGGATGTTACAAGGGGTTACACAACCTCCTGGGTGGTTGCATAACCACTTGGGTGGTTACCTAACCACCTGGGTGGTTGCATAACCTCCTCGATAGTTGCACAACCCTCCAAGCCAACTGAAGGGTATCTGGGAAGATGAAGGGTCACCAGGAGGCTGAAGGGTCACTGGCAGATGAAGGGTCACAGGCTCCCAGTGAGTGGCACTCATCTCTCTCTCTCTCTTTCTCTCTCTCTCTCTCTCTCTCTCTCTCTCTCTCTCTCTTGTGAGGACATGAACTTCAAACCCTCATAGAAAATTCCCTTTAGGATTTGTAGGCACTTTTAAGGAGAACCCGGCCGCTCAGAGTGCACCCCCCCGTTATCAAAGATGGTCAGTAAAGTCAAAGGCAAAGGAAATCAAGGATCTTCATCCTCAGTGAGGAAGAGGAGGTTTTTGAGATGGAGGTTGTGGGAAGGCGAGATGGAGGAGGTGAGGAGATTTGGTCAGGAGGACAAGAGGATGAGGATGTCCAGAAATTCTTGATTGAACATGGCGGAGGGTGTTCCACTCGATAAATGCTCCAAAAGAGGTGGAGTTGGGGCTATGTAGATCTTTGGCATAAGAAGGGTCAATTCTGGAGGAAAGGGGTTTTTTCGTAGTCACCGCAGAAAATGAAGCATGATTTATGCCTAAAGTTAAATGCTACGTAGCGCATGGTGATGGCTGTGAAATCAGGGCCTCGTCGTTTCCAGCTATGTGCGCTGGAAGTTGTGAAGCGAGTGGGGAGGGGGAAATAGGCCCTTCCCCCCCTCTGCCTTCACAGCTCGAGCGGATACTTCGTTCCTCGTAGTATCTGTTGGAACTGCAAAGTTCGCAGTTTCCACAGAAACTACGAGGGGGGTCGCGCGATGGTCGAGTGACGAAGTGACCATCCGCGATCCACCCAGCGGTCACGAGCCACCCGTTGGTTGACCAGGGCCGTCGATCGCAGGCGCGCGAGTTGGCGAGCGGTCGCTCGTGGTTGTTGGATCCACTACCGGTTTTCCAAGATGGATTGTGCAATTTGCCCCGCCGATTGGACTATCCTGGATTGCTTCACCATCGAGTCCGGTGATTTTTCCGAAGCCACTCGCCGGTGATGTTGCCAGAAACGCCCCAAGCAGTTTCTCTAAAACTGAAATGTCGTTAGTTAGGTGGAAAACTGCCTCAAGCAGTTTTTATGACAATATTTTGTCAGGAGGCAGTAGGAATTAGTGGTAACCTCCAAAACAGTAACCGTAGGAGTGCCCTCTTCGACTTGTGAGGCACTAGGAGGCTCAGTAGGAGATCCCAACTCCACCATAAACGCCAAGAATTTTGTCTCCATTGTTTTGTCTCCCCAAAACAGCAAAATTCAGCTGTGATATCCACTATCGCGGATTGAACTCCCATGGTGAGGTTGTGTGGCGCAGCGGTTGTATCACAATGGGATGCCCAATGTTCTTCGACAAAGAAGAGGGTAGTTCCTCTGATGAGGGGCGTCGTGTTCACCCACAATTTGAGATCCCCAATTTGGAGGAGGCGATGCGCTCGCGAGCTCGCCCAACGTATGAGTTCGGGATCCCAAACGCGGCATACGGGTTGCTTCGGGCATGGAATAATTCCCACTTTGCCGCATGTAAAGAGCGTGATTTTCTTTGTTGAAGTTTTTGTGAGAAAATCTGCGACTTTCTTTTCTCCACGAATGAAGATAAGATTGACTGTGTCGTCTAGGACTTTGAAACGGATCTAATGTCCCTTGATGCTGATGTGTTTGGTGAGACCGTTGAACTGTGTTGAGCTGGTGAGGCTGATTGTAGACTGGTTGTCCACAAACAGGGGCGTAGGTCCCTTTTGCGAAAAACCAACCTCTTCAAGGAGGTTTTGTAGATAAATGATTTCTTGTGCCGCTTTTGTGGCCGCCACATACTCTGCCTCGTTGCTGCTGAGTGTGACATGATTTTTCTTCTTGCTGGACGAAGAGATCGCCGTGCCTCCAAGCAGCCAAATGTAGCCTGTAATGCTACAACGATTGTCAGGCTATCCGTCGAATTCAGCGTCACTGTAGCACTGCAGCTGTAGAGAAGTGTCGGTGTTGTTAACAAGCTTTAACATAGATGTTGCTTTCAATTATCGTAGCACACAAGTATGCTCCTTGCACGTTGTCTAGAGATGAGTCTTGTTGTATGAAGCTAGACGTCCGACTATGAACTGTACATTAGGTAGAGTGCAGCTTGTTGCGTGCATGAAGGATCCGATGCACGATAGATAGGTTGTTTCATCCAAAGGACCTTGATCACTCTGCTCTGGTGGAAGTGGTTAGAGGGACGGCGGAGTGTCGTAGAGGTTGTCAGCAATGTTGAAATGTTTCAAGATTTTCTCCGCATGCATTTAATGCCCGAGACTGATGGTGTGTGCTTCGCGATTGTGCCTGATGTTCATGCCGAGGTAGAAGCTCACGTCTGGCATGACTTTGATGTTAACTACTGCTTCCATTGCCTTTGCTGTTGCTGTTGTAAGGTCTTTGCTACGTCCAATGATGAGGATGTCTTCAACGTAGATGAGGGCATAGCAGATTGGTGATGATGTAGATGAGTCTTGATAAAGAAAAGGGTAGTCGCCCGAGGATGAAGTTGTGGAGTTGAGGTTGTCGAGGATTTTTGTAGTTTTCGGTACCAAAGGAGGGGACTTTGTTTCAGCGCATAGAGGCTTTTGACGAGCTTGCAAACTTAAGTAGTACCATCATCATACCCCTCTAACTACTTCATGTAGATTGTTGTGTCCATTTTGCCGTTGAAGAATGCGTTGTTGACGTCGAGCTACAGCATCTCCCAATCATTCACTATTGCGAGGGAGAGCATCATTTGCGCTATGGTGTAGTGACTCACTTGAGCATATGTGTCAAAAACGTCCTTCCCCAGTATCTACGTGAAGCCTTTTGTAACAAGAAGAGCTTTGAACTTGTCGAGACTGCCGTCGGCTTTGGTCTTCACACCAAAGACCCATTTTACTCCGACAGTCCGCAGCCCTAGAGGAAGTTCAACAAGTTCCCACGTTCCCTGGGTGATGAGACTGCTATACTCACCATCAAGTGCCTGCCTCCAACTTGTTGCATTAGGGCCGGACAGGGCTTCAGTGATGTTGGCAGGTTCCGGAGGTAGGTCATTGGCCATTGTCAGAGCGGTGATAGTAATGGTAAGAAAGCATGCGTGAAAAGTGTCTTCCTCTTGATGGATGGTGCAGGCCGTAAGAGATGTTGTTGGTGTTGTTATGTCAGTGTCTCTGAGTTGTTGGTGCACGAGGTTCTGGAAGAACCCGAGCTCCGAATCGTGCTAGACAAAGGAGGATTCCCGGAGCCCCCTTCCATTGCTCCAATCCTTGGCTTCCTTGAGTAGCGGAGCCTCTACTTGCTGGTCTCCTTCATCAGGTTGTTTTTTTAGTGCAAGGCGATGGCTGTGATTTTACATCACAATGGTTTCTGTCGCCTCCACTTCCTTATCATGTGACTACTACAGCTCCGTCTCGGTGAGTTCTTGCTTCTCCATCTCAACCAAGATTTGCCTTTTATGCTGAGTAGTTGTTTGTAACGATCCCACTTTTGTCTTAGTCCATGTCTTGTAAGTGAGGTTCTTGTAGAAAATGGCATCGCGACTACTAATGCAGCGGTGGGTTGTGATGTCGTTGAAGACCCATGCCTTTTGCATTTCACTTTGACCAATGTCGATCCCCCATGCAGCCTTGTTGTCAAGCTTACGCCACCATTGTTTAGGAACGTGGTAGAGTGCTATGCAGCCGAATGTACAAAGGCTGCTGATGTCAGGCCCCTATTTTGTACCACGTTGTGCATGGAGTTGTTGTTGTTGGGAAACCCGCCGTTGGTAGTCGATTTTTTTATCCACGTTACTTGTTGGAGTGCTGTTGGCCACCACCAATCTTGAAGCTATGCTCATAGTAGCATGGCTTTTAGCATCTCCTCAAGAATACGATTGTAGCATTCTGCCACTCCGTTCTGCTGTGGAGTTTGGGGAGTCAATTTTTGTTTTTTGATGCCTTCCTTCTTGAGTAGAGCAGCAAAGTCTTTGCTAGTGAACTCGCCAGCATTGACTGAGTAAAGAAACTGCAGCTTGGTCATGGCTTCGCGTTCCACTTGTGGGAACAACTCGCGGAAGGTTTCAAGGAATGCATCGTGGCTGATGAGAGGACATGTCCACATGTACTTGGTGGCATCATCGACAAAGACCATAAAGTACTTGTGTCCAGTTGAGGACTTGACGAAGGGTCCGCAGTTGTCCATGTGGACCAGGTGTAGTTTTTCTGAGACATCTTTTTTTGTTGCTGAGGGAAGGATTGGCGCGCCATCTTTAACTTGACACAAGGTTCACAGGGGTGACCTTGATCATCCTTGAAAATGGTGAGGTCATCGACGAGTTTGTTTGAGAGAAGTTCTTGGAGCTGATGATCATTGATATGTCCAAGGCGAAGATGTCAGCATTCTGGTGTTGCCGAATTTAATGGTGAGAGGTTGAAAACTGCTGCAATTGTCTATTAGAGATGATGAGGATAAATCTGAAGTTTGATCATGCTGTTGCTTTGCAATTCTTTCTTCGCAACGAACTCTCCCGTGACCATGTTGACAAAAAGCTCCATGTATTTTGCGGCAAAGCTTAGTCCCTTCATCATCAGTTAGCCCATGAAGATGAGGTTTTCGGAGATGCCAGGGACGTAAAGCACATCACTGATGGTGACATTGGTGTTGTGTGCACGAGCTTTGAGATCACTGATGTCGTTGATAGGCCGTTCCACCATATTCCCAACCATCACCATAGACGTTTTTGGTATGGTCTGAGGTTTTCTACGGTGCTTGCATCATAGGTGATGTGCTCGTTGTCTAGGGTGTCGTAGAAGTTGCTTCTTTTTAGCTGTAGAAAGATTTGCGTAGCACAGGAAACCATACGTTTGTCCCACTTCATCTGCTGCCTCATTAGATTTAAGGGGATTGTCTTCATCCTTCTGCTTCTCCGTCTGCTGCTCGTCCTTGATTATGATTTGGAGAGCTTCTTTTTGTTTGGTCGGTGCCCCTTGTTGCCACAGTATAGGCCTTGATGGTTTGATGCCTTGTCTTTCTTGCTTATGTCATTATCGTATCCAGCAATCTTTCTCAATATGTCCCTTTCTGCTATAATATCTACATGTGATTGTAGGGCGTTGCCGAAAGGTTTGCGGGCCAGAGATGAGGGATGCAGTGTTCCGCGATGTTTGCTTGAGAATTGATGATGACATCCTTCTCTGGCTTGGGGTGGACGATGGTGAAAATGATGGCGACAATATTTCAGCGGAGTACGAATTGTCCTTCATTTGTGAGGACATCTTGCAGCCACGGTGAGCAAGGTTGAAGAGTGCTTGCTCATGGTGTTGTTCCAGCCGCTTTTCATGTTGTTCGTTAAGTGACATTGTGCAGACGAAGTTTTCGCATAGGAGGTGAGGCTATGTATAGCGGAGTATGTGCTTCACATCTCTCCATTTGTCGCCAAGGCCAATCATAATGCAAGATACGAAGAGGGCTTCTAGAAGCGGTGAGTCTGTGACAACGAGCTGGTCGCAAATTTCTTTTGCTCCATTGATGTAGAGTTCAAAGTTACCGTTGAACAGGCTTGTGTGGATGTGAGAGATTTCTATGAGGAGGTAAGATTTCTGAGTAGAGTCGTTCACCTGATACTACTGCTTGAGGTACAACCATGCTAAGTAAGCAGGTTTGTTTGTGTCTTTATACATGCGGAGAGCTTGTTGGATGCATGGTACCACGCTTTTAAGGAGGACACAGTATGCCATGAAGCTTTAGTAGTTGTATTGTTCGAGGAAATCTGGTGGGCTGCCAGGGGCTGGGGGTCTGCACTACCCGTTGAAGAACTGCCAGAGCTTATGTGGTCGGGTTGCTGCTTCAAATTTGAATGCCCATTGGGAGACGTCTTCACCGTTGAACTACTATGTGCTGATTTTATCTACTTAAAGGGTGTTCGAGATGGCTGGCATGCTCACCAGGTCTGGGGAATAGGGAGACGGAGGCAGGCGTTATATGCATCCGGCACGTGCAAATGGTTTTCTTGCTGTAGGCTGAGCTGGTGATGGACTAATACAGGATGAACTGCTACAAGATGAGCTATTGGAGCTAGACAAGGATTTGCTGCAGATTTTTCTTGTGCATATTGTTGCATCAATTTGGTGATGCGAGACTTAGCCTCTTCTTGTAGCTGAGAGACAATCTTCTATGCTTATTGCATAGAAGATTCCAACAGGCACCGGAGATGTGGTCATCGACTACAATAGATTAGGTCCTAGAAGGGTTCACGGATGCATGCGCCAAGGATGGCGACGTTGACAAGGCGGGCATGTTGACAAATGCACCAGTGGCAGAAGACGAGCGAGTAGCCATGGCATGAACGAGTAGGTATTGGAGAGTGAATTGGAGCTAGTGAGGAACAAGTGCTTTGTGGCCCGCATGGGCTCCGATTGCCCCCCACACAGAGCGCATGCAAGCGGTCCGAGTGGCAAGGCGCATCGGTTCAAATATTTGCATTGTGCTGTTCAAATTTCAAGATTTTTTGAATTTCGCTTTGCAAATGTTTGGGCGTGAGATTAATAAAGACATGTCTGCTTACAGGGTGTTCGAGATGGCTGGCATGCTCACCAGGTCTGGGGAATAGGGAGCCGGAGGCAGGAGTTGTATTCATCCGGCACGTGCAAATGGTTTTCTTGCTGCAGGCTGAGCTGGTGATGGACTACTACAGGATGAACTGCTACAAGATGAGCTATTGGAGCTAGACAAGGATTTTCTGCAGCTTTTTTTTGTGCATATTGTTGCATCAATTTGGTGATGCGAGACTTAGCCTCTTCTTGTAGCTGAGAGACAATCTTCTATGCTTATTGCATAGAAGTATCCAACAGGCACCGGAGATGTGGTCATCGACTACAATAGAGTAGGTCCTAGAAGGGTTCACGGATGCATGCGCCAAGGATGGCGACGTCGACAAGGCGGGCATGTTGACAAATGCACCAGTGACAGAAGACGAGCGAGTAGCCATGGCATGAACGAGTAGGTATTGGAGAGTGAATTGGAGCTAGTGAGGAACAAGTGCTTTGTGGCCCGCATGGGCTCCGATCGCCCCCCACACAGAGCGCATGCAAGCGGTCCGAGTGGCAAGGCGCATCGGTTCAAATGTTTGCATTGTGCTGTTCAAATTTCAAGATTTTTTGAATTTTGCATTGCAAATGTTTGGGCATGAGATTAATAAAGACAATATTTTTATGTGTAATTAAAAATCTCACAAATTTTCTAAAGATAATTGGTAGAAAACCCCTCAATCCTATCACTTGTAGTGACAAAATGTGGTGAACATTGTCGGAAAGAGCCTTTTTAATGCAAGATACAAGAATGATCAAGCGCATAATAAAACTGTAGTGATGATGTGGCATTTTGAAAAGTACAAAAAAATTGCTAGACCTCGCCATCGTACACGTATGATCGCAAATGGCTATGTCAGCTCGCACAACTGACCTTGCGAGGAAAATTGGGCGCAATAATTCACTACACACTACATTTTGTGATTAGAGTACGCGTCCCAGATCAGTTTGGATTTCACCAATAGTTTGTCACCGGAGAGTCAGGGGGTTCCAAAATCTACTAAGATAATGCGTAGTTCATTGTAGAATTCTCGGCGCTAAGACTAAAAAGTTCAAGGCGCACTTGAAATCAAGAGACTAAATTTTTTAACAAAAGCCCGTCTGATTGCATGCTTGTTAAACCCTTTGAACTATTAACTCGAATAATGAATTTTATCTCCATGTTTTCAATGTGTTTTGTAATCAAATTATTACTTTCAATTTGTCTACATGTTTGTTTCTCTCCTTTATGAAACACAAGTCAATGATTTCAAAGATTCTTGACCAAACAGAGTCTGATTCGTTTTGGCTTGGATTTATAAATGGTGCAAAAATATTTTAGGTAATAAGATAAAAAACAAAACTGACAAATTCTTGTACAAGCATGAAAAAATGTGAACTCCATGGATAAGCACGCAAAAATGTCAAATTTGCATATGACCAAGTAAAGTTCAGTCAGGTTTTAAGAAGAGAATGCGAATCTTTAAAGACAAAAAAAAATCATCTGCCTTAGTGGGGACACATTTCGTTCAATTGTAACCACCATAAGCCACAAAAATTAACTATGGTAAGAAATTATTTTTTAGTGTACATGTTTAGCTCACTAAAAAGGATATCTGTTCTCATTGTTTTGTGAATATTAAATACAAGTTTCTGTTTATTCATGTTTGTGATATTACAACAAAATTGAACCTCAAACATTGTCCAAATGATGCTCAACTTGGTCTCATCACACTGTGAAAAGATAGCAAGTGTTCTTTTCACAACCTATAAGTTTTCCTTACGTTTAAATATGCTGAAATAATACCTTTACTCAAGCTTCACAATGAGTTTGTTGATATTTACAACGACAAGCACGTGTTTATGGTGTGAAATGATTTTGTGTGACTGTTTGGTTAGGTGCCACAAGATTGGCATAGTTGAACAAAACAACGTGCTTGGACAAAAAGTTGGAATTTGATCTTTCAAATTCTCATTATTTTATGTGAAATAGAACATTTTGATTGCTCATTTGGAAATCAAAAGTTTTGCATTATCATTTAAACACTTCATAATTTTGCGTACTGATACGGCAAGTTGACAATCTTTTGCCAATGTCTACAAATTTGACAATTTTGTGTGAATTTTTCAAAATCCTTGAAAAAATACATCAACCTCTCCCCAAATTCTGGTTCATGGTCACCTTATCATGCATGATTGTTTCTCACAAATCCTCAGTACTAAGTTCCAATGCTCGCCAAAAATAAAGTATATAAAATGATCCGGCTTGCCATGCCAATTCTCTTCAAATAAGATACATCCACTTTCAAATAATCAAAATCATTCGTGAAATCATTTCCTCTCTCATAATGAGGATGATATCTTAGCTCAAATGCCAATGCATGCATCATGGCTACTTTGCTAGCCAAACCTCACTAAACAAGCTTTAGCGAGGGTGTCCCTTAAGACTACAACATGCCATGCAAGTCTAATCCTACATGGAAAGCAATCCTAGTGGACCTAAAGGAAGGCAAATATACTTAAAACCCAAGTCCAACCTGATGAAAACCATTTCATCTGATTGTAGCACATCTATCCCGTGATGTCGATTGAAAGCTATTGAAATGGTTTTTTAAAATGAAAATGATATTCATTGTGTGCTTCGAGAGGTTTTAGATGCGCATATAAATCTTGCACAAGGTGTCTTTCATCATCATTCCATAGAGAATTAACCATTTGAATCCAATAAGAAAGTTCTGATTATTTTGTTTTTGGTTTTAGACTACATTGGTGTTGTTGATGGCATGAATGTGCAAGCTGTTATCACCTGCATCTAATGACTTGAGCATCTCGATTGCCCTAAAGAAGTGATAGTAAACTTCCTTCCACCCAGCAACCCCTTCTTTTCATCGTTTGGGAAGGACACGTCCAATGTGTCTCAAGGTGCCAAAGATAAGACGATTCTTTCTTCAAACTAACTTTGCAAGAACATTGGTAGAAAAATGAAATGTAAATCTGTAGCAACTATTAATCACATTAACAAAACCTTAATTATAAATAACATGGGAAGATCCTTCATAGAATTTAAATGAGCATTAGCATCATGCCTCCCACTTCTATCACCATGGAGCTGACCATCATCATCCTTCTCCTACTCGATTGACCCCTCACCTTTCTTGTCTTTAGCACATTGTTTTCCTCATATTGACACTCTCTATCACCATTGTGATAATCATGCCAAGGTGTACAACACAAAACGATTTTCAATAGTTGTGAACGTTAAAAACGTACGTAATACACATACAATTTTCATTTTTTAACCTTCTATAGAAATTTTAGGGATTTTGGCTTCTCAAGATTTTTCATTCATGCTTTGTTTCTTGCATATTGCACCATCATTTTCATCATGAAACTATATATACTAATCACGCAGTGTAAATGTCTTGCCTACTTCTCAAGTTATACACGTTCATCAACATTAAGGCAAATACATAAAAATTCCACATGAATGTCATCATAATTAGCAAAATTATCTTTCTTCAAAACTGAACGAATTTTCTCTGAGTTGAAAAGATAACCATGGACAGCATTATCCGAACTCAAATCTTCTATAGAATAAATCATAGAATATTAAAGCATTTTAGATGTGTTGTCATTGGATTGGTGGCATGCGGCTCCTCCCACAAATCCACATCAAGTTCGATTATCCACTTAACTTGGTTAATTTTGTTAATTTTGTTTCCACTCTTACTAATAATGATGGAAACCATTTTCCCGAGCATTGGGAGGTTGTCACTTGACCTGATCCATGAATCGTGTATCATCCTTGAAACGTTTAGAACATATTGGCAAGATCATGTCAAACATATGGGTTTTTCATCTACATATATTCAGAAAGTCGATCACATATTCACCATTATAAAGACCATTGCAACATATATCTTCTGCATCTAGACCCCATGCCAAGCCCTTGCATTAGCAGTTGACTTTCACATGGATGGCTCCATTCACATAAGAACATTGAAACTTGGAGCTTGACCTCCGCATTTTGTTGAAGTTGACCACAAAGATGTTATGTACAGACTATGCAATTATTATGCACCAATGTCGGCATCCATATTCCCACCATTGTGGTGCCATGATGTGCGCTCCAATAGCAT
Organism: Penium margaritaceum; assembly: GCA_023375785.1. NCBI lineage: Eukaryota > Viridiplantae > Streptophyta > Zygnematophyceae > Desmidiales > Peniaceae > Penium > Penium margaritaceum. The sequence continues at coordinate 166,046 of SZWC01002349.1, read as the reverse complement.
AAACATCATCATTGCTTCCAACTAATGGAATGGTATTATAATTTTTTTCACCTCATCTATGGAAGTGTGTACGTTTGATGCAAGACGTCCATGCTTATGCAATACTTCATCTACATCAAGACTCTAATGATGGAGTTCAATCATGCAAGCAAAAGTGGGTATATTGGCTTCTAGACCAGGCATGAGATCTGGTATAGCCAGTGGTCAGAACCCATTGTAGTTGAACCTCCCAAAAAAGTGAGAATCATTCGCTTGTCTTTGAGAGCTTGAAACAATTTTGTGCACCGACTCGTACGTCAAATTTTACAAGAGCTTATGGAAATTCAAGGCCAGTATTTCCACTTTTTAAAATTCAACTAGACTAAGGAATGTTGATTCAAGTTCATAACCAACTATTTGTTTGGAAGAATCATCCTTTTCTAGAAGGGAAACATTTACAATATAGTACAATACAATGTGAGGGGTTCGGAGACCTCAACATAATCACAACATCTTGGAAAAGCAATCAGTGTCACCCAAAAATATTTTTCCTAAAGAAATGCAAGGTTTTATCCATGTATAAGGCTAAATTACTCCCTTGAAGGGACCACGAAAACAAGAAATGGGAGCTAAGCAATGGATAGAGGACAACATTTACGCACCCTTAATTACCTAGAAACACCATGCAATCTACAGATTTAAATCCAAAAAGTCCCACCAACCTAGTTTCTAGTGATTTTAACCATATACAAGGATTTTCCCTATAAAAAACAAAAAACAAAAATCCATCCAATTTATTCTACGGGTGTGAAAGTTATTGATTGTGGACCTCCGCCAAAACCTTCCTCTAGCTAGGCTTTTGAGATTTCCTTTCAACAATATCAAAGTTTAATATTCAAACGTTCGTTGAAAGTGCAAGGACTTAACTACATACCATGAAACACGTCGTTGTAGTTTTTCAACAACAGATGAATGTTTTTTAATTCCTCTTCAATGTCATGCAAGCTGCTCCAAACGCAAGGCCTGAATGTAAGGCACGTGTTTCCTTTTATTGCTTAGCTTAGACGAGAGAATGGCTGAATGCAAATGCGGAAGCATAAGCATATAGGGACATCACATCACAAATCATCTGAAGAAACACTTATTTAAAATATTCATTGAAAATTATTCATAACATTGCACAATCCATTTTCATTGAGAGGTCATGCGCAAGGCAAAAATCAAGATGTGCATTGTGCAAGACACAATAATGAAGGCACCAATTTTGCCTCCTTAGACAAAATTGGTAAATCAGAGCATAGATTTGGGCAACCTTTGGTTTTTTTCTAAAGTCAAAAATAACCACAACAGATCGTTTCAAAATACCAAACCATATTTTTCTTCCTATTACGTGTTTTTCAAAAGACATCACACTCTACCACACCTTTTTTACTTTGCCAGAAATCTTACATACATATCTGAGCAAATTAGGATTTAAACTAGTATGTAATTTTTATAGATACTTTTCCTGATATCAAATTAGTTTACTAAACAAATTCGTTAAAAAAACATTAAAATAGATATACAACCTGAGATGTTCTAACACATAAACAGATGTAACCACAGCCAAAATCATCCCTTCTAAGGGTAAGAAAAAAACATAATGGATTTTTATTCTATGCTTTATCTTACAAAATTAAAACCATGGTAGTAGGTATTAGTTGGAACCAACAAAACATCCCTATTAAATATGTTGTAAGGATAAAAAAATTCAAAATATTTATTTTATAATTAGTTCTTTTATCAATTCCTACAACGATGTTGTAGGAAAAACATTCACATTCAAATGATAAAATGCTTTTTGAAGCTGGAAAACAGAAAATCAATGGGATGCGGGGGTTTTAAAACATGAATATCAAACACTTTCAAACACCACAAAAAACCTTTATGCAAATATAGCTGGGATAAATGGCAAGAATGCACACATTTAATTGCATGATAACACCCCTTTGGAGAGAGAAGATGAACGTCAAGCTTGCCACATGATTTGTCACATGGAAACATATTTGTGGAACATGAGAGGTCAATGCTTCTTCTGTAAACGTTAAAAGAAGAAACTCAGATTTGATTTCAATTGTCCTGACAAGGAATATCTATTTTTAAGGAAATTTCCAATATTACAACAAATAGTGCGGCAATGATTCCCTTCGTGATGATGGGTTTCTTTACTTGAAATTACAAGAGGAGGAAACATCTTAAAATTTTCCCGCTAAGATTTTACCAAACTAGTATTTATGTTTGCTAAAAATTCAGAGATGACATGCTCTTTATGATTTCTACAAATGGACTTTTAAAATCAACGAGGTGGTCATCCACCTATTTAGATATTATATCGTGGTTGTAAACTTAAACCATAATTAGATTCAAGTTCTACTCTAGAGCTTTGGAAAAATGACATTTGTATAGTTAAGTTCAAGCTTCAAAGAGGAGGAGTTTCATAGCCATCAAATTGCAAATCTTACTCCGACAAGTACTTGTTTGACGTGCAAATTGCCTTAATGCACCACGATATCGCCCCTCTTGCAACTTTATGACTTATGGCAATGTTTCTCACCGTGTCCATTTGTTTTAATAGCATAAATCAATTCAACCAAAGCCTTGTGTGCCACCCAAACATTGTCAAAATGAACTCCTACTTCAACTGACCCTTGGCCAATTCCTTCTATACTTTGAGAATATGGAGCAAAAGAATCATCGGTAAAAACAACAGGTTGAACCTCCCTCCACAAGCATTGACAAAAGCTGATGCGAGTTGTGCGCCTCCCATTTTGTTGCATGATGCTCACTTAGTTGCTTCCCAGTGTGGATGATACATCAACTAGAAAATGAAATACCATATCCCTAGCATTCACACGGCAATGGAGGTTGGCAAGATAACATTATTTCTAATGAAAAACTAACAAAACAAAATTTATAACACAATTACAAAATGAATGTTTGACCCAATCTCAAGCACCTCTTTTTTCCCAGTTTCCTCCCTTTTGTCACACATTAAGAGGACAATGAAGTGCAAGGTTCAATTTTAAAATGCACCCATGTCTCTTGCAATCATTAAAGCTTCATGTAGGGTCATCAATATTATTGAAAATCAAAAACTCTATTTCCAAAATTGCGTACGCTGGCACCATCATTTATGAATTGTTTCACCTCAAAACTTCCTGAAGTTGCAAAGTAGAGGAAAACCATCAATTTCCCTTGAAAAAAATCCAAACCACTGAGCAAATTCCTGCACAACATGGAGGGGCTTGACTCATGGTGTGAAGAAGAAGACAAATGTCTAGGCAAGGTGGTGGGAAGCCGGCCAAGCACAACTTTTGTGATTGTTTTAAAAACATACTATGGGTGCATATGCTTCTTGTTGGTCTCAACAGGCTGAACCTCTGAGGCGTAGCCTGCTCATGTTTGCCTAAAAATTCTGTTAAAAGAATATATACGGATAGGATTCCCTGAATGGCATGGTATTGAAGTGCTTACTAGTCTTGCCAAGTGGAAGCACGGGAAGGCGGATATGGGGATTTGCAACATAATAAAACCTAGGCCTCAAATGGGCTCTCTACTCTTGCCTTTACCTTAAGAACTAAAAACCATCACCAATTCCTCTTTCATCCGGGAAGCACTTCTTGATTTTATTACGATTTTTTCCAAATTTATTAATTAAAACCAAAGATGTTCTCGTCCCTAAATAGCAGAGGGTATACTTGTTTTCCTTCATATCTGCCATTCTTCCGACCATGCTCCCACATATCTAGAATCTTTCAGGGTTTTAGATAGGCTTAATTTGAAAATTTGGTGATAAATTTGAAAAAGGATAGAGAAATGTTAGAGGCGATACTACATGTAACCTCTAAATGAGAAGTGGAACACATGAGCATCTGGAATGATTACTTTGGATGAATACAAGCCTTTGTACATTATTTTCATCACTATGTTGTGCTCTTGCATAGACCATGTCGGATTTAACCCGTGGTTTGTGCTTGAGGCTAACCATTTCTTTACAGTAATAGGTCTTACTTGCCTAGTAGTATACCTTCTTATTGTTCATAATGGTATTCATTTTTATTGATCCTATAAGTGACAAAACATTTTGATGCTAAACTTTCTAACATGGGTTCATGAGAGGGCAAAAAACATTTGCACTCCATCATTCATTGTAAATTTCTCTTCTGAATTCTTTTCACAATAGATCTCACTCTTCCTCAATTCCCATAAACAAATTCACACAAGGAAAAGCGACGAGTTAAGCCATCACTAGATGAATTAGAAACTTCCAACCTCAACCAGAGAATTCCATGGCTTAGTGCCACCTTGGTAGTCGTACTTGACATCTTGATCAAGCCAAAATATTGCATGGAAGAGTACAACCAATTTGTACTCAAGGTCTTGATTAACTCGCGTGTCGACACATTGAATTATGGAACCATATATTCTTGTTTTTCTTTATTATCTCCACATTTTTTCCATAGAACCACGTTCTTTGAGCAAGCTTCTAGTTTGATATGCTCATGGCACCCCAAACCAAAAATGGGTAAGTGCAACAGGTGCACTTTGCATTGATGTTGATGTGACAACATGAGCACCTGATCTATGAATACGAGCATTGGCACCATCCGTGGTTTGTAGTGTTTGATTTGCTCCTCTAGCTACACCATTAAGGTGGATAGAGTATTGAACTACAAGTTATAATGGAAACAAGAAATCTTAGTATAAGCTTTGCAAGAGATGTCAAAAGATGCAAAGACCCTTCCCACAAGGCAATCAGTGGCAGTAAATACTCTAGCTATGCCAGCATGAAGAGGAAGACATTGTGCAAAAAAGCCCCTTGCGGTAGACTCCCCAGAACTCCCCAACTAGTAATGTAAGGTTCCCCACTTGCATTGCCAACAGTTGCATGAGAAACGAAGGCAATGCAAGAAATAAGAAGTGTATTTTGGCCACTATTTCTTCTGGCGGGCCTCATGCTCACACTTCAAAGAGAAACAATGTTTTTATTAGGAATGCCAATATAAGCATGCCATGGCATGATAAAACATAATTTGACAGGTTACAGTAGACATGGCGTTTTCGTGTAACCAGCATCAAGAAGAAAATATGGCATCCCTAGGAGCAACTCATGTCTTTCTTCCATTTTCAGTAATTGTAAGAGCTATGTTGGAACGACCATTACCTAGGCATGATTTACCAACACTACTAGAAGGGATACAAAAATTGGGTACTACCATCTATAGAGCAATATCTATAGGTGTTGCTTGTAGAATTATGTTTATACCACCTTTCAAGCGCCCTTGTTTCCACCTAGAAAACTATTTAAGACTCAAAGATGAAACAATTACCTACTTGGTTCAACTTCAGTAGATGCACTACACACAACACACTGGCAATATCTGCCTTGCTAATAGCAAGAACATGGTGTGAGAGGGTGTGTTACGGTTTCCCTTTGAGGACTAGATTGCGCTAGACCGGCTTGTCCACAAACAGATTAAGCCATGTCTTATTTTTTACCCCTTATAAACAGTTTTAGCCTAGTCAAAAAACACCTCAATTCATGTTGTGTTTCCAAGATATAGCATGTTACATGCTAGTGAGCTTAGCAAAATTCAGAGCCATGATTGTTGGTTTCATAGCAACAAGAGCTATCCTAGTTGGCCGACCAAAAACAATGTTGTTTTGACCAATTTTCTGTTGGGAAGTAACACGAGGCATGAGAGTATTCCCAGCTATTTTGAAAATTATTTTAATATGAATTTAACACTTATAGCCCATGCATGGTGATTGCGCTTTCCAACATAACTTGCCAAATGCTCTAAAGTCTATTAATTTTGAAATATTGACATAACCACTACGATGTGTGCATTACTTAACTCTCAAAACAGATTCATAATGCTCCAGGTATTGTTTTAGACTTGTTACAAACCTGATCAATCACATCAAGGCTAGATATTCCCTTACTACTTGTGGAAATCTGGTAATGACCAGCAAATGTTCAGACTGTTGGGTCAGTCATAGAATAAAAATATGTAACATGGGCAACATTTTATTGTTTGGTTATCAACAAATAAGGCCATGTTTCCAAGTAGTGAAACTTCCGACAATGGAAAATGATATTGAGACCCCTTCATGGGCTTCCAATGAAAACATTATGAAAATATATGCCAAAAAGGAAGACGGTCTCAAAATCTCACTAGATGGGAGAGAGCATACCCATATCTACAGCGTGAATAGCTATGGGATGAATCTGTAGCCTTACGCACCACAATTTTGTTGAAGGATGAGTTTTTTAACACCCTTTTCCCCACCCCCTCAAACTCCTTCCTCAAACTCGTTTTTAATGACCATGTATTAAGAATGGAGACATGACCAATAGTTGTAAGATGAACGTAAGGTGCCTGAGTGGTAAAGTGAATTTTTCAAAAGCTATGGAAAGGAAAAAAAAGATGATTGTTGATGAAGATCATGAATGTTGATGAATCTATGTTTGGTGCAAATTCATACATAATGGCACACGAGTTGAGTTTACAAGAATCCCATCGGTCGAAGGCTTACTTGTCAGCAAGTAATGGATCATGAATCATGATTCATGAAGATCCTACAACTGGTGTATCATGTGTCGCATATTTCACACCATGAAATCCAGATGATTAATCCTCTACAAACAATGGGTGAAATTATGGGATAAAATGTAATGGGAAATGTTTTGAGTTCCTAAAGTTGTACTCATGAAGGTGTTATCTGTTGTAATTTGAACCACCATCTAATAGTTCTTTACAAGTTAAAGCTATTGATCTATTCAGGCACCTATTTTACTTAAAATTAACTCTTAACTTCGTTTGTCTGAGCTAAGGCACGTGAGTGCAACACATGTAGTACAACATTAGAGCATTCTTTATAAGCATCTAGGTCATACCATGTTTGTGATAGAGTTGTGTCAAATCATGTGTTGCCACATAGTAAAAACAAATTCTCAGCGTATATCAACAATGGAAAAGAAAGTGAATGGCTTGAAATCCATTTTTCTCGTGAAGAGATTCAAGGGTACAAAGCCGATGGAATGTCATAACACGTGACAGATGAAATGATTGCCCTTTCAATCCACTTGTCTCATATTGCCAATTAAAATTTGTAATGTTACATTCATGACCTTCTTCAACATCTATAATTATATCTGAGTAACCTTTTTCAATGATAATTACATCATAAACTGTTTTGAACAATTATTCGATTTGGAATCATGATAGGTTTTCGTAACTTTGTTTCAATTTAAAGAGATCATGCCAATGTGTCTCATTCTCACAAATAAAATACAATTTGACTAAATTTTGATCGTGAACCTGAAAAAAATATTTTTCCCATTTCATATCTACGTAGAGAAGTAGGCTAGTAATATTTACTATATATGTGCCGTTCGATATTTGTTAATCGAAAGCGTCCCGATTGATGTCAGATATTTCAAATCGTCGACCATGTTGAAAAATTGATCAACAAGCCCTCGGTGTCTTTCTCAAGTTCGCTGTTTATCTTTTGTACAGCAACGATGAAGATCTCTTGGCCTGCCGGATACGGCTGTCCATCTTCTCCAGACGGCAGGTCAGCATGAGGTTCTACCGGAAGGGGAGACGAGGGGTGCGCCTGGGTGTCGTTGAAATCGGTCGTTGGGGCTCCTCAACGATCGATTTCAGCGATGACCGCAACTTCCTGTCCGCGTGGTTTTAGCCTTACAGTTGCCTGGGTTGCGTAGCTCGCTACTCCACGTCGATCCGTCCGGATAAACTCAAGGCTTCGCTCGTCCAACAATATTAGCGGGCCCCACACAGAACACGGATGAATGACTGGAATCGGCCCAACAATCCCCGTCTCCACCAATCACGTGCGGAAATGGATAGTTGGAACATCGACATGCGTCCGCGTTCGGGAAGAGACGCTCCGGATCTGACCGGCTGCGCCAGTCTTCTGACCGGCGATGCCGATGATTGCTAGGCGGCCCGCAATTCGTGGACTCCACATGTCCTTCAACAAAATGCGCAACGAACTGTCCGATAGCGTCCAACAACCGATTTCAACGACACCCAGGCGCACCCGAGGTTGCCCTGTTTCGGCGAGTTTTTTCGCCCGTTGTGGTTGGCACTTTCTTGCCATTTCTAGCCATACACAGGTCAACTCTTGCAGTCGTGCGAGACACGCGAATCGCACCGCCGTTTCTGGGTTGTACGCCACTCCAGGGTCGAACATCGTCCTACAGCTTTTTTTAGGGGACCGAGCGATTAGATACCCACCATGTCCAAACTTTCAGTTGGCATTCCGGCAACTACTAAATTATGCATGGCATGCCCAGTACGGACTGAATTCAAAGTACGATATCCACATGTTGACAAAAAGGAAATAATTATCCAAAAACATATGTTTATTCTCTTCATGGAATGAAGCGTTGGAATTCTGACGTCATGATGCTCCTTGAACAATGACAACCCCGCTTTTGAGGTGTTTTTCATCGTTCGAGGAAGGGGTTTGCGTGGGGTTTGCGTGGGGGGTCCAAGAAACCATATGCATTGAAAAGGAATCTGCTGGGCCCGCAGATGCCTGTGCAAAAAATGAAAACCATCTACCCCGAATGTAAAGAGGAGTTGGGTTTGAAGGTATTTTTTCCGCGAACGAGGGGTGGTTTGTGTGCAATGAAAAAATATTATTTTTAAAAGGGATTTTTTCCTCGATCGCGATGGAGAGATGACCCTTTTTTTTACGCGCAGACCCCCTATTACAATGTAGGATTTTGTGTTTTCTGCGTGCGAAGCCCATGCAAAACGTACAAAACCCTTCATTGTAATAGGGGGTTTGCAATTAGAAAAAAAAGGTTCATCGCTCCATTGCGATCTCACGAGGAGTGACTATCGTGATCCAGCGACGGTCACATGGACCTCTTGGCCATGCTCGATCAGCAAAGCATGTCGCTGATCGAGCATGGCGAGCGAGGGTCGGATAGCTCGATTCTTTTTCTTAAGAGGTGGATATACATTTTCAAAATTTGGACTCACGGGTATGCGAGCTTAGTAGTGCGCGCGGTGCGCTTATCCGAGTTATTAGGCCCTTTCTAAGGGTGCCAATTGTTGTCGTCGAATGTGGCGGGGTTAGTATATCAGCATTGAGATAAGCCTAGGGATTACACCTGGGCCTCTAGGCTTTTAATCATGAAGAGAAGGGATTTTATTCAATTAGTCTTTCACTAAGTTCTTCCACAATAGTCGAATTCTTCTTCAATGAATAAGGTTTTTCAATACTTGTTTTTTTGTTTTCGTTATTTCCGTATCACTAAGGTATGGAGACAACCTTATCACATGAAAATAACTCATATTGGCCGAGATAACATCAATTTAGTTTTTAAGGGTGATCTTTTTTATCTATCAACCACGTTTTGATGGACAACCTCAGGGGAAGTCACTAGTTCATGTGAATAATATGTTAATACATTATATGCGCCACAACCAAGCCATCTTCAACATCCTGGACTTTGGACTGGAACATTAATTTGTTCCTATTCGGTGGGAGAGAATATTCAAAGCTACGTGTTCCTTTGATGATCTTAAATTGGAGGTGTTTTTGGTTATGGTCGTGACACACGCAAGTGCCCTCTTGTCTCTCCACACACTCACTTCATCACTGCAGGTGATTAAGCTCGACTGAGGTTCTCTGGTGCAAGACACAGTATGAGCTACTCATTGGTGATGTCACCAACTGACTACCAAGTGGTGATCACAACACCAACATCTCCATGAGCCTTAGTTTAGAGCATACTTCACTAGAAAAATGGGGTATACAAATGTAGAATAGGATGCTTGTGATTTGGTTGAGTTGTCACACACTTACATGCTCTCAGGGTGGTAAACCGGGTTGCTGATCCTTGGGGACCACGTGTCCGGTATGTACCGGCATGTTAGTAACCGCATGGAGCTCGTTCGCTCCAGGGTCAGGTTCGATCCCCGGGTGGCGTCCGGGCCCCACGTCGAGCACCTCGCGTGGGTGGCCCGGTCAACTGGTACATACCACCTAGTTCGCTTGTTACTTGAAAACTCTTGTGACTAGTGTGAAGGCTATCTTTCCCCCGATCCATGGTGTCACCCCGTCTCTAGCCAGCCTACTTGCCTGCTTTCATGCTTGCTTAGTAGCCGCTGCTTCCTACTGGTATCAGAGCAAGGGGAACCCGCTCCCCTTAGCTACAGTCATGGGTCCTTGTCGGGCCATTTGAGCATAGTTGGTGATCCCGCGCAAGCAACCGTGCATGACCATGGTGGGAGGGAGCCGCAACGTCGGCTGTTGCAGCCTATAGCATCGGATCGGCACCTTACTGTCGCCGTCGTCCACTCGCACCCCGCTGAGCCTCGGTCTCCGCACCCATGACAGTGTCGCCACGTGTCTGCAGCTATAGCCGCTGCTGTCTTCCAGCAGCCGCACGTGCAAACCATTCGAAGCAGCGCATTCTGTCCTCCTGGTTCATGAGGGGTGCTTCTCTTGTGAGAACGGCTGACGAAGCTTCATCGCAACCCTTATGCACACCGCCGACTCTCGGCCTCCACACTCCACCGGCTGTTCGTGTACTCCACGCAGCAGCACGCTCCGCACACGTGGCTCACGTGGTGCCTCCTCTCCTGCCTACGGAAGTCACACGTCTTCGTGTGCACTTCCGCCTGCCGCACTAATCCAAGTCTCCTTCGTGCACCTTTTGACACCTTAGGCTTCCCTCTGGGCAGCCCAGCACTTGGCGCGCTGGATTCTCCTCCCAACACCGAGCTGATCCCAACGTCTCCCACGGCCGCACGTGAGCGTGCCCGCGTCGACAGAGAGCTTGCATACTACGAGGAGCGGGTTGAGCAGGTGATTTGGTCGAGGGTGCGTCGCAGCAGTCTGGGCTATCACCCCGGCGAGGACTACGACCCCGCTGACTACTACAAGTGGGCGGACGCGCAGGACCACGCTGCTCACTGCCAGTCCGCCTCCGACGACTCCCGAACGGTGCAGAACGAGCCAGCTACGGCGCCACCACGCGACCACCGACCTCTGCACACACTGGTAATCCCACCTGTCTCCCATAGAACATGCCAGTGGCATCGACGTGCCGCTGCTCGTGACTCAGTGCCGCACTCTGCAATAGCAACATCACAGGCGCACCCCTCTCATCGTGCTCCATCGCCAACTACGTCAACTGTAGGTTCATTGTCATCCCCATCACCCGACATTCTGTCTGCCCTGTAAGCTACACTTGTGTCTAGTGCTGCAGTTGCGTCCACATTTGCCGCCACTGCTCGCGCCACATGTGCACCGGCCAGCACTGCCGCCGGTAGGGCCGTTGAGATCTACACCTTGGTTACAGTTGAACAGGGCCCCTTAGCAGCTGCACCTGTCAACGTAGTGACCCAGATTGCTGTCGCAACAGACGTAGTCGCATCAGCAGCAGTTGTAGCGGCCACAGCGCTCTCCAGTGCGGTTGACTCCATCCACGTCTCCACCTCACAGCTGTCTTCCCTGCCCTCATCTTCGGCCTCAGTGACACGCCACGTTCAGCTCCTAGTGTCGACCACCGCAGCCATCTCCACTCTGTCAGCGGCAGCATTGACAAGAACAGCCCGCCTCATCATCTCCATCTCGGCTGCTGTTGCATTGGTCGCCTCCTCAATTGCGGCAACTCTTCCGCCACTATTCTCACTGCGCCGCAGCGCTTGGTGAGCTTGGTCTCTCCCTCTCTTCCTGGCCTCCTCTGTGTTGATGTGTTTTATGCGACCAGGTTGTTGCCTTGCAGTGGACTTCCACGTACCCATCACACTTTTCCCACGCCCACGGGGGCTGGGAAAACTCTGCCGAAATTTTCTTGACAGAGTTGCGTCACTGGCAGAATGCCAGTTGACGAAGACCAATACGCGGCCTTGCAGGCTGAGTTGCAACGCGAGCGCGCTGCTCTTCAGACAGCGCTCACTGCTCAGCGCGCCGTTGAGGACAAGCTTTGTGCAGAACAGGCTGACCAAGAAACGTTTGCAGATCACATCGCGGATCTGGTTCTTAACCGCCTTCAGCCCACCTTGCTCACCACACAATCTACTAGCATTGTTGCTGCATTCTCCACTTCCCCTACTTCTGCATCCACCCTGCTGGCTCATCCTCCTCTGACCCCTTCGCAGTCGCCACTGCCGCTGGCGCAGTCGCAGCCAAAGGGCTCGCCCCATCAATTCAACGCAAACCCGACTTTGACTCAAACCCACCCCACTTCACCTCTAAGACCTTTTACTCCTGGGAGGTCCGTTTCAGTGCATGGGCGCAGGGGGAACAACTCTGGGAATACTACCATGAGCCAAATCCCTCTCCTAACGCACCTTTTGTGCCTGTTGAGTCTGAGTCTGCTCGCGTTGTTCGTGCTCTCATTCGCAATGGACCTGATGATCTCATAGACGAGATCGAGTCCTACAACGCGGACACAGCACGCCGCACTCCTGCAGACCCTGTTGGTGCCTATGCACTGATCAAAAGGCGCACTACAGTGACTGGTCATGCTACTCAGAGCGTGCTCACTGTCCAATTCAACACGCTCTCTGTCAGAAGAATGCAGACACGAGGAAGGCAATAGCAGAAGCAGGCAGAAGCGTTGGATCATGCATGAGTCCGTCAGCACGATGACGTAATTGGGCGTGGTCTCAAGGAGTTAGTCGCAGGACTTGAGAGAGAGATCGAAGGGTAAGACCAGAGAGGCAGTCGTCCAGTTGAGAGAGAGAAAGCGAAGGTAAGTGGAGCGATGGCTGTGCGAAGGAGCGAGAGCGACGGAGCGAGGAATTGAGAGGTGTGAGAGGCTGGCGAAGACAGGGTGCGACCAGAGCGAGGACACGGCGGTGGAGACGCAGAACTGAAGGGCACAGGATGGGCAGAACTGTTCTAGTTAATTCGAGGGAATGAACGTCCTCGTTAATATATCACATAATAGGACAAAGACATCTCAACGGTTTCTTCTTCGCTAGCCGGACGCGATTGCGACATGGTCGCGGTTATTAGGGGCGACTCATCTTTAAGTCACTGGCCGTGACCGACAATCCGTTGGCGAGGTTGTTCGCGTTGGCTCGATGCCGAATCTGAACCACTTATTGAGAAATCGGATTATCCGAGGGAGAATGCCGGTGTTGACTTCAATATACCGACACATGCTTGCTGATGAAACCACCGATGCCCATTGGGCTCGCAGTTTACGACTGTTGCGCGATCTTGGTAAGGCCGCCCCAGGACAGCTACATGCAGTTCTTTCCATTGTCAACGGCCTTATTCCAGAACTTAGTGACATCTTTCGAGAGGTGAAGGCAACTGAGCTTGAACGTCTTGCTGCCATTCCCATTCCAGCTGATGCACCCCATGGCATTGGTGCCTTATGGGAGTTCACCTCTCAGCTTCTGAAGGACTGCTGGAGTGCACTACAGAACAAGCACATCCACCGCGCAGCCGTTGCAGCAACTGCCACAGCCCTCCCTTCCTCCACCTCCTCTGCTCGTCCATCATCGTCTACCACCACTCCCCTCTCTATTGCCTCATCTCTCGTTTCTCAAGGGGGTGGCCGAGGTGGGCGGGGTGGCAAGAGCAAAGGCCGAGGGGGTGCCTCAAGGGGGGGTGGCCAAGACAAAGGTGGCAAGAGTCACGGCTCTGATGATGCTCCATCCTCATCTTCTTCCTCCAGCACTGTCACATGCTGGAACTGCGGCGTTACCGGTCATGATGCACCCAAGTTCCCAGCACCTCCTGATGATGCCCGCCTCGCCTCAGCCATGCGTGCCCATTGGGCTCGCTCCACTGGCTCCAGTGGAGGCTCCTCTCGCTCCTCCACCTCCATCGTAATCACCGGCACACCTCACCTCCGACGGCTGCTGCCTACAGCACAGTCCTTGCACCGCGGTCACCACTCCCTCCCTGGGGTTGGCCTCCTCGACTCGGCAGCCCCGTCTACTTCGGGCCTCCGTCTGGTTTCTACTCTCCTCCACCATGGGTGTCGTCCACCGTTGCGCCTCAGCGTTCCTCTCCTGGCGTCGTCATCACCGGCCCGTCGGAGGACGCCCGTCGGATCACGCCCGTCAGCTGGACTCCGCCCTCTCCCATGCCGTCTACTAGTGCCACCTCTGTGATCAGGGAGGTGAGAGTGTGCGTTCAGCCTTGGGGGTGCTTGCGTGTGCTGATGACTCGTGCCTTCGTGGTTCGTCGCCCGGTCATGTTCAGGGTAACCCCTCAGTGGATGTTCCATGGATTGAGCACTGGCAGTCTTACAGTCTCCCTCGTTGTCTGGCTGCATGTGGTCAGCGCCTTCTGCCTCGCTCTGCTGTCCCCGCTGTGAGTCGTGATCCTTCGTCTGTTCGTGTGGCGAGAGGCTTCTGGATCCTTGACTCTGGAGCCACTCATCACATGACCTCTTGTCGTTCCGTGTTCGTTTCCCTGGGCCCTGTGGGCTCTGTTCGCTTTGTATGCACCGGCTTTGGTCTGCTTCTTCCTGTCCAGGGTGTTGGGGTTGTCCACTTTGTTGGCCCTGGGGGGGAGCTCTTTGTGCCCGATGTTTTGTATGTGCCTTCTCTTGAGCTCAGTCTGCTGTCTGTTACGACTCTCGACGACCAGGGCATGGACTTCTCCTCCAGCCGCGGCATTGCATCTGTGTTGCATTGCACCACTGGTCATGTCCTTCTGCGTGGCACTCGTTGTGATCGCTTGTACCGTGTGCCGTCCTTTGCACCACACCGTGTCACCACTGCTCTTTTTCATGTAGCACGCTCTCTCACTCCGGCACATGCACAGCTGCTTCATGGCCGTCTCTGTCACATTTACACTGCTGCCATTGACATTTTGCATCGAGACAAGCCAGCTCATGGTCTCGACACTGACACATTCCCTGCCCCCTGTCCCACTGACTGTGTTGACTGTGCCCAGGGCAAAATGCACCGTTCCCCTTTTTCCACTTCTGAATCTCGTACGTCTCACCCCCTCGACCTCTTGCATGCGGACGTCATGGGACCTCTTGCCCATGACGCCCTCGGGGGCATTGGTCGGTATGTCCTCTGTCTCACCGATGACTTCTCCCGCATGAGCTGGGTGTTTGCCCTTCGGCAAAAGAGTGATGTTTATCCCACACTTGAGACCTGGCTGCCACAGGCCGAACTGGCCTGTGGTCGCCGTCTAAAGGTCTTTTGCTGTGACCGAGGTGGCGAATTCATGGGTCTCACTGCCCGCTTCCTGACGTCTCGCGGAGTGTGTATGGAACCGTCGGCTCCATACACATCCCAGCAGAACGGCATCTCTGAGCGTTGGAACCGCACTCTCGCCGACGGTGTCCGCACTCTCCTCAGCGAGTCCTCTCTCTCCCATGCTTCTCTTTCAAGGCCATGTCTTACATGACTTGGCTGTGGAACCGTGTCCCTCATGGTCCCCTCCCTCGTCACGTTACTCCCTTTGAACGCTGGTATGGTCGTCGTGCTGATCTCCATCTCGCTCGTGTCTGGGGCTGTGTCGATGTTGTCTGGAAGCCGGACGATGCTCGTGATAGCAAACTCAGCCCTCGTGCTCATCTGTGCACCTTCCTAGGTGTCTCCGCTATGTCCAAAGCATGGCGCTTGTGGGACTCTGACCGCTCTCGTGTCATTGACTCCCGTGACGCCTTGTTCTTCGAGGATGTCTTTCCCCGTGATCTGGCCCATGTTCCTCCCTCTTCCTCTTTTTCCTCGCTCCATCAGCTTTGGGGGGGTGTGTCTGTTCCGGCCTCCGATCTCTATGCGTTCTCTTCTCCCTCTAACACGGCACCTCAGTGTGCCACCAACACAGACGTTGCAGACGAGGACTCCCCCTCGGAGTCCTCTGAGTCCTCGTCCTCCTCTGCCTCTTCTGAGTCTGTAGCGTCACAGTCCTGCTCAGACTCTGTGTCATCTCAACCGTCCTCTGGCAGTGCCAATGTCCCCCACTCAGTGCCTGTTCACACACAGTCCCCCGTCCACCCTGTTCCCGAATCATCCCCTGACTCGTCCTTTGAGTCTTTCCTGGTGGCTGACATGATTGGAGGTGACCCACCTCGGACTGTGGCCTATGAGCCTGAACCCTACACTCGTGGGGAAGGCTTCACACCCTCCCCCCTTCTCAGTCCTCTCAGCTCTCCCGTGGGCGCTCTCACTCCTCTGCGACACCTGCTGAGTCTGCCTCTATCAACTCTTCCAGAGCCCCTCAGTCTACACAGCGAGTCACACACTCCAGCGCCTCGACCTCCACAGGTGGCCCTTTGGTGCGGCCCAGTGGCCTTGATGCACTTGGCCTATCTGTTAGCGTCATGCATCCCAACTCAGCAGTCGGCTACGCTCTTGTAGCCCATGAGTTGCACAGTGCCCTAGAGACTTCCGTCGCCGGGTACGTTGCATCATGCTTCACGGCCTCAGGGCTGCCTGCCCTTCCCCCTGAGCCTACCACTGTCCGGCAGGCTCGTGAGGTAGCTGATGTTGATCTCTGGGAGAAGGCCATGCAGGAGGAGGTCACAGCCCTCCGAGAGCATGGAGTCTTTGAGCTCGTTGACCTCCCTGCAGGCCGCAAGGCAGTCTCTGCCAGGTGGGTACTTTGGCGCAAGCTGAAGCCCGATGGGAGTGTCGACCGGTGCAAGGCACGACTCACGGCCAAAGGTTTCTCCTAGACTCTAGGGATTGACTTTGATGAGACCTTTGCACTGGTCGGGAGGTATACCACTGCTCGAGCACTGTTGAGTCTCGTCGCCCAGTATGACTGGGAGCTGGAGCAGATGGACGTCAACAATGCTTTCCTGCATGGAAAGCTCGATGAGGAGATCTACATGATCCAGCCACCCGGCTTTACCGATGGCACGAACAAGGTGTGGCGACTGCACAAAGCCCTCTATGGGCGCAAGCAGTCACCACGCGGTTGGAACATGGAGATCACCTCCACCCTTGAGCGAGGCGGTTACCGCCGCAGCACGGTTGATCCGGCACTCTTCTTGAGTGCCCCCTCCGAGCCATTTGTGGCCATCCTTGTCTACGTTGACGATCTGCTTATTGCTTCACCCAGCCCCGCAGCTGTCTAGTCCGTGAAGAACTTGCTGCAGTCTACGTATAGGATGAAGGATCTAGGTCCTGCACGTGTGTTCCTGGGCATGGAACTCGAGCGTCACCGCCAGTATCGCACTTTGCACGTGCACCAGGCTGCGTACATTCGCACGCTGGGACAGCGCTTCACTTCCTTGCTTACTGACGTTCCCACTGCTTCCACACCGATGACTCCAGCAAGTCAGCGCCTATTGAAGTCACTCGATCCAGCTCAGCTGGGGGAGATTGTTGATGTCACCGATTACCTCAGTGTGGTCGGCTCCCTCATGTATCTCGGTACCACCACCCGGGCGGACGTTGCCTTCTCGGTTAACTTCCTTGCCCAGTTCTCCCAACAGCCACGTCAGAGACACCTCAAGGCGGCACTTTGTGTGATACGCTACGCGTAGTCCACTGCACGTGTGGGACTGTGCTATCGTGCACAGCCATCTCTGGTGGTAGACGGGTACACAGACAGTGACTGGGTGCATGACACAGATGCTCGTAGTCGTGCTGGCTACATATTTCTTGTTGGTGGGACTGTTGTCTCTTGGAAAAGTGGAAAACAGGGCTGTGTCGCTTGAAGCTCCAGTGAGGCTGGGTACGTGGCACTCGGTGCAGGTACGTGTGAGAGTGTGTGGATGTCCCGCCTGTTGCAACAACTGCGTGTCCCCATCCGTTGCATTACTCTGTGCTGTGACAACCAGAGTGCAAAGGCAATCGCCGAGCACGATGGCATGCATCACTCTCGCACAACGCACATCAACATCGAGCATCACTTTGTACGTGAGCGCATTGCTGCTGGAGAGGTTCAGGTGGTTTGGGTCGATTCTCGTCAGCTGCGTGCAGACTTCCTTACTAAAGCTCTCAGCAGTGGCATGTTCAAAGCGGCTATGCATGCTGTTGGTCTGCTGCGCTCACGTGATGCCCCTGGCTGATGCGAGTCCTGTACGTCTTGCTGCTCTGTGATGTGCTGTCTCTCCCTGTGTGTGTGGGTTGCTTGTTTGTGGGTCATGGGGGAGTGTTGGTTATGGTCGTGACACACGCAAGTGCCCTCTTGGCTCTCCACACACACTCACTTCATCACTGCAGGTGATTAAGCTCGACTGAGGCTCTCTGGTGCAAGACACAGTATGAGCTGCTCATTGGTGATGTCACCAACTGACTACCAAGTGGTGATCACAACACCAACATCTCCATGAGCCTGAGTTTAGAGCAGACTGCACTAGCAAAATGGGGGATACAACTATAGAATAGCATGCGTGTGATTTGGTTGAGTTGTCACACACTTGCATGCTCTCAGGGTGGTAAACCGGGTTGCTGATCCTTGGGGACCACGTGTCCGGTTTGTACCGGCATGTGAGTAACCCCCTGGAGCTCGTTTGCTCCAGGGTCAGGTTCGATCCCCGGGTGGCCTCCGGGCCCCACGTCGAGCACCTCGCGTAGGTGGCCCGGTCAACTGGTACATACCACCTCATTCGCTTGTTACTTGAAAACTCTTGTCACTAGTGTGAAGGCTATCTTTCCCCCGATCCATGGTGTCAGCCCGTCTCTAGCCAGCCTACTTGCCTGCTTTCATGCTTGCTCAGTAGCCGCTGCTACCTACAGGTGTAACAGCCGTGGGCTGTTTTGCGACTAACTTTGGAACCAAAACGTAGGCCCTCAGAATAGTCAGTCCAAGAAGGAGTAGCAAATGGTCGCCTCATCCCTTTTGGCTGAGACGAACCGCGCCACAAATGGACGTAGTCGTCATAGGGCATATTTGTAAACATGCAACCTAATCCTACTGCTTCCACGTGGCCTTGCCACGCTGGAAACATGACCCTAGCTTCATTCTAGGAGTGGAGGAGGAGGAGTGACGCGATGGACTTTCCATCACACACTCCTTTCTCCTCAAATCCGGCCACGGATTGTTTTCGGGTTAGAGTCGAACTCGACTCTAGCCCATACATTTTCCGGAATTTGGCTCCTCGAAACCTGAGCCTTGAGTACCCGAAGTAACCGATAATTATTTAATGACCATTTTTTACCGTAAAAATATTGTAACGTGTCGCGTCTCCAACTCCTGCTCTGAAGTCGTCGTCGGAGTTCGCAGAAAATGGCGTTCTCAGTCCACGTCAGGGGTTTACCCCCTTCGTAGGACTGAGGGACAATTGCCATCAACGATATAAGGCAGGGAGACTCAAATACTTCGAGTTCTGGAGGCCCATTTCTGATTTTAACCCACCCCTGGTTTTGGTACCCAAACCGGGGGTTTTACCTCGAACTCGTATGTTCACACAAGTTATTTCGTTTATTTTATGTCTAAGCTTGTCAAAAATGAACTTCAATTTACGTTTTGCCGTTCTAGCGCAAAATCGTTGTGTGCGAGGCACGCTGGCGATTTCGCGCCAGTTTCTCTCGCCTCTCGTCCCTCGTCTTCCTCCCTCGTCCTCGCTCGCTCGCTTGCAAGGAGGGCGAGCGGGGGCAAGGGCACGAGGCCACGAGGGCTCGCCCTCGAGGCCCTCGTGGCCCCTCAGCCGCCGATCGGGCTAAGGGCGCGATTGGCGGCTGGCGGCTGGCCGGCCGGTGGCCAGCCGGTCGCTTGGCCAGCCGCCGGCCGTCCAGCCAGCCGGCAACGAGCTGGCCGGCGGCCAGCGAAATTCTGGCCGCCGGCCAGCCCTCGCTGACACAAGGGGTGGTGCGCAACCACCACTCGTTTCAGCGAGGAGGGAGGGCCAAACCGGCCCTCCCGCTACCTTCCTCCCCACTTATTATGAACTGTCTCGGTTCATGAACAATAAGCAGGATTGTAAGTTAGTGATTCATCAACATTGTGAAAGAAAATTAATAATTTCAATCACCAGCTAGACATGATCACGTGCATGGTACTTGGACCTAAGCTACAGCTTGTAGGTCAGCATGGCTAGTGGCCTCCCCCCTTTAGGCTGGAGCGTCCGCGCGATAACCATGTTGGGCGTCCCCAACCTCCTATGGTCGCTGTCCATGAATACTGCCATGTGGGAATGTTGTTTACTCTTTCCGTGTTCAGTGGTACCTCCTGCCACACATCGAGCTGTGCGAGCTGCAAGCTCGCTCCAGTACTCGTTGACCACCCCTATGGGCAACCGAGATTTGGGCTCCCATGAATTAAGTTCACGTCCACAACCGGTCCAATGAACGAGGTACTCCCTAACAACGCGCGACCGAAGAGTACGCTCTAGGTGCTGGAGTAGGCGAAGGACCTCGTATTGGCCGTTGGCAGCAAGGAATGTTGGCAGCGGCTGAACGGTTCTGTCTGCCATGTATGGAGCCAGCAGGTTCACATGAAACACGTCATGTATCTTCATACTCAGTGGAAGTAGCAATCGGTATGCCACTGCCCCGATGCTTGCCACAATTGGAAACAACCGAATCCACTTCGGTAGAAGTTTTCTCCCCCTCCCTATATCTATATCTATATCTATATCTATATCTATATCTATATCTATATCTATATCTATATCTATATCTATATGTATATCTATATCTATATCTATATCTATATCTATATCTATAC
>SZWC01002349.1:126954-141954 GCA_023375785.1 Penium margaritaceum | reverse complement strand
CGGGACGCCTGGACGCCCCGCAGAGTTGCGATAACCTCGCTTGCCACTTGTATGTTCAGCCAGTGATGCTAAAAATAGAATAAAAAAAACTCGCGAAAACCACCCAACCACTTAACTCAAACGAGCGGAAGGAGGAAGTTACGTAGCAGCATCCGATTTGGTCGAATTCGTGGGTTGAGTTCGTTCAACCCACGATTCCAACCGCAACCAGCCCCACCCCAAACTGTTTCTGGCCCACGAGTGCGGCCACAAGTGGAGTCGTCGAATTGGCGCAACTTGCTCTGCACGACGCATGCTCTCTACGACCGACGCAACTTGCTGTCACGACGTCAATCGTGCCACTTACTCTTATATCCGCTGGTAGCTTCGTCGCGACTCACGATCCAGTACAACTTGGAGGAAGGCCTCTCGTTCTTTGCCATCCCATCACGTTCGGTCATGCCATTGCCCAGAAGCTCGCTCTTCCATTTCGAAAGACGGTTCATTCTTCCGCACCAGCTACATACAAACAGCGCTTGGCAAGCAGCAGGAACAGCCACAGCCACAGCGCAGTAGGAGCAGCAGCAGCAGCAGCACCAGCACCAGCACCAGCACCAGCAGAAGAGAAGGAGCAGCAGCAGTAGCACGAACAGCAGAAATAACAATAGACCCAGCAGCTGCAGCAGCCCCTGCTCATCGTTGCAGCAGCGGCAGCAGCTGCAACAACAGAAGCTGCAGGTGAAGCAGGAGGAGTGGCTGCAGAGCCGCGAGAGGTCAGCCGCTCACACTGCCCATCGGAGGCAGAAGCATAGGGAAGGTCGAGATGCGGCCGCCAACTGCCTCCACCAACAACACGAAGCAACACAGCGGACCCCGCACGCTCCACCAAAACATCCTGCAAGCTCAGCAACCAGCAGAGCTGTCGTGACGCAGAGAAGACGACCTTCGCGACACCCAAGCGCACTCCATCTCCACACACGGGTGCGGGTGCTTCTTTCTACCTCCTTGTCGCGCGCTTTGCATTCGGATGGGCACGATAATGGCATCACATGGCGCCGCCATGTGCTTTGCACGCATGCGTGCTTGCATGCATGCAAAACCAGCACGCATGCGTGCACGCACCTAGACAGCACGCTTGCACCAAAACCTATCTTTCCCCTGACAGGCCTCACGCAAACTCGGCGATCTGCCCTAAGGCCCTTAGGTTAAGGGCAGTGCCCCCCCCCCCCCCCCCCCCCCCCCCCCCCCCTTCCCGGCTGTTCTGTCGCAGGCACCTTAGCACACAGGTGCGTGAACGATTCTTCCTTCACCCTCCACGTGGCTATCAGTGACACAGTCTCCCATCACCACACATTTTCCCCACTCTGTCCCTAAACAACATCCCTCTGCACGTGTGCACTGCAGGCAAGGTGGAAGTAGACGAAAGCGGCTAGAGGGCAAGAGAAGAAGCAGCAGCTTTTCAGAGGGCGACGATGGAGAGTTCATTCCCGTGAACATTCCAGAGGACGGATACTTTTGGCTCAAGTACGGAGAGAAGGTGGTGCACAACAGCACCAGCACCAGGCCTCTCATGACTCCAGCGGCGTGACCGTGCAGGTTGCTGCGCCCTTGTTTGCTGCCGAACATCCACTCGCACGCCTAGGGCCTTCGATGCAAGGTCAGGCTGAAGACCAAGCAGAATCCTCTCTGCTGATGCCCTCCCACCATCCTCAAGTGTCCGCTGCTCTTGCGTCCGCCTCGACAGCAGTCACAGTGGGAGCCTTTGAGCAAGAGTTCAAGGAGGAGGGTGACATAGAACATTGCAAGCCCCAGATAGTCACAGTAGGCAAGGCAACTGCAACCGGGGGACAACTTGTGTTGCAGCAGCACTGCCATTATCAGCTGCTACCGTGCCCTGAGATTAACATCCAGGAGCAGAAGGTATGGAATCAGCATCAGCATCAGCTGGAGCAGAAGCACCAGAAGAAGCAGCAGGAGCGACAGCAGGAGGGGCAGCAAAAGCAACAGCAAGAGGGTTCATGTTCGCTACAGCCTCAAGAACTGAACCTGGAACAGCAGACCCAGCTGCAGCAGCACTTACTTCTATAGTTGCTGCAAAGTCAATGCAACATGCTGCAGCAGCAGCAGCAGCAGCAGCAGCAGCAGCAGCAGCACCAGCAGCAGCAGCAGAAGCATCAGAAGCAGCAGCAACAGCAGCAGCATCAGAAGCAGCAGCAACAGCAGCAGCATCAGAAGCAGCGACAACAGCAGCAGGAATTTCTGCAAGTACCATCCAATGAGGACCAGCATAGTCAGTATCTGGAACAAGAACAGGTGGAATGCATGGAAATGACGCAGGCACCAGAGTTGGGCGGATTAATGGAACAGTGTCTGAATGTCACCCTGCAGGCTATCTGCCTTCACCTCCTCTTCTCAGAACTTGAAGTCTGAAACATCAAGGCGGATCGACAGCAGCATGTTGATGATGGTCCAAGAGCTGAGCTGACAGCAGTTCCGGCTGTAAATTGCTACTTTTGGTGCATTATTCCTTGCTGCTCTGGGATGAGAATGGGAATTAGGGCCGACTGCATCAGCTGTGGCGATAGTGTAAGTTGCAGCTGAGTCACCAAAGCCAGAACTAGAAGCTTCGCTGGCTGCACAAGCACTTCAACAGCAGCAGCAGCGATGTCGCACACCAGGAAACACAAAGGAAATCAACTTTCGTAGAGTGAAGAAGACCACGGCACACAGCTCTGTTCGCAATACCCAATATGCCCCCTCCTCCGCCTCCACTTCCTCCAAGCATAACTCCATGCAACAACCCCGGTGGCGGCTGTACGGCAATTCGATTTTACCTTAAACTTCGTGTCATGCCCCAATGAGCGCACCAACCTGGGCTACTGAAGCTACGAGCCCACAGGCACATTCGCATGCATCTGCTCCATGTGCACCTGCCAGAATGGCTTGGCCCACCTGTGCCAACTATAAGAGGCTGATTAACTCTCTTGTCTACTGCCAAACTGACATCAACCTGTTCATCAATGCCAATGGCCTGTGCAACAACATTGTTATCTTGCGCTTTCTGAATGTGAAGAGTAAACACTCATTAATCGCAACAACACCCCTACCACCGTTGCATGCGAGTGCCCACCCCCTCGGGCAACATCACTGTGAAGAAACAGCCCAAAGGCATGTGAAAGCAAAGAAATTAGTGCCTCCATCCAGATTGATGAAACAGAAGCTTTGCTGTCTGCACAAGCACTCCAACAGCAGTGGCAGCAACAGCGCACACCAGAAAATACGAAGGACTCTATCACTGTCTCCCTTTTTTGCACGCGCGCTCTCTCTCTTCCTTTTCCATCGTGGGTGTTGGAATTTCTATACCACGTGCTTGTGCCAGTCCGTGGTGGCATTTTCACTCTCACATGTTAAGAAAAAAGGTTTTCGAAGGATATCAACGTTTTCAGAATGAAGACAACCACAACTCACAGCTCTGCTCCCACCACCCGATATGCCCCCTCCTCCATCTCCACTTCCTCCTAGCATAACTCCATGCAACAACCCCAGTGGCTCCTACTACTACATGTCCATTTCTGACTGCGTGCCCAACAGGCACAGTCGCATGCATCTGTCCCATGTGCATCTGCCTGCATGACTTGGCCCACCTGAGTCACATATGAGAAGCTGATTAACTCTCTTGTCTACTGCAACACTGAAATCAACCTGTTCATCAATGCCAATGCCCTGTGCAGCATCATTGGTATCTTTTGCCCTTTGAATGTGAAGAATGTTCCAAATACCAACATCATTCTCACCACTGCTGTGTGAGATTGCCCACTCCCACCTGAGGCAATGAGATCACCAGGAAACAACCCAAAGGTATTTGAGAGGAGATCATTTAGTGCCTTCGCCCAGGTAAATGCAATGCCAATGCTGTGTGCAGCGATGACATCATGCAATATGTGTACGACCACCATTCCCAATGCCAGCTAGATGTGCAATCCACACCTCTCCATTGTCACCACCTGAAACCTGTTTATCAATGTAGCCAAGCTCCCCAAGTGCTAAAATACCCAAAACATGGCAGGGTCCAAGTGCTCGTGGATCTGGGCGAGTAACATTGGTGCTGGATGATGGGAGCCATGTGATGTAGGGCACATATGCCAGGCCATGACCATCTCAGCTGCCATTGCAGCTTCCTCCGCCCCCATCCCCTTCCCCTCTCAGCACCTCCGTGCAACCACACTGGCAACGGATGCTACCTCAATGCCGCTGGCAACTGCCTGCCATTCCCAAACCAATGTGTGGTACTGCAGCATATTTCCCACAGGAACATTTATGGTTAGTCACATAGAAAAGTACACTCTTCAATCTTCACTAAAATGTGAAGGTGAAGCATGTACACACAGAGGAAGATACAAGGAAATTCACGGAAATCATGGCACAATTCCCTCGTATCACCGCTCCAAATAAGATGCACGAACGGGCATGTGCTCAATATATGTTGAACTATCTTGGAAGATACATGGAAAACTAAAATTCTTAAACCTTTTCTTTGAATTTTTGTCACTTTCCAGTTTGTTATGAGAATGTGATACGACATAACATGTACCGAAATACAGGTATGGATGGTTTTGGAAAGACAGTAGTGCCTCTTACATTCTAACAACATCCCTATTTTCCTTTATCCTTTCTGCACCATTTTATTTTTGCGCTCATGGACATGCTGGCAGATGGTGGGATGTCCATGTTCCATGTGCAGTTCCCCAGGGACTGCATGCGGACATGGTAGTCTGCAGAAGCAAAAATCAAAGTGAGGTGCAAGGTGCGACGTCACTCTCAATGTTTTGCACATGCACAATTTGACAGCCAACGTTTTAGGCCAGGGGCTAGCACCAGGGGCTTTGCACAAATCAGGTAAAGAAACTATCATATGCCTCATACTTAGATGTGTACCACAAGCTTAGAAGACCAGGGGCTTAGGTTGACAGCTTTGCTGCCACTTGCGTGCCGGGTTGATCATTGCTCAAGCGGCAGCTAAGGAAAAACAAATTAGAGGAGGAAGGAAGATGATGGGCACCATTCCAAGTACAGCTGTTTACGAGAAGCACTCATTGATTTCTGGCAAACAGGAGTCCATATGTTAGTCAGTGGAACTCAGATCCAAACATCAGGGACCTCGACAGAATTGTGTGAGTAATAGATAAATTTTGGAGACAAATTAGTGCAATATCATTACTTGAAAGATTATAAAAGTATCCCAAAGTCTTTCATGGCTTTTATAATCTCTGCCGTTGATTCAAAGGTTTTCCTGACTCCCAATATCGTAAGTGCATCTACGGTATTGTCGTCTCCATCAATGTCAGGGTCTGACCCCCCCCCCAACCAGTCCATACTTGTCATCGCTATTTTCACTGTCAAAAATTTCCTCCATGGCATCCTCAAACTGATTGCCTTGATTTTCCTCACTCATTTCCGCACCCACAGAGTCACACTAACCAACACTCCCACCATCACCCCCTTCTTTTTGGTTCCTTGTTCCACCACTTAGTGTCACCTAGAGCCTCAAATTGGTCTTAGGACCTATCCCCACCATCATGCGTAAACAGAACTGAAACTTCCTAGGCCGTTTTTTCATCCATAACTTCATGTCTATCATTCTTCTCCTCCTCCTCCATGATCTACCACTGCTTCTCCACCACTCTCTCCATCCACTCATGATTCGGTCTTTCCTTGGCCTTCCAAACTAATTTGGAAGGTTTATGCAAGGATATACGACCCTGGTAACTAAGCTCACGCGGAACGACATACGTTGGGAATGGACATCTGATTGTGAGAACGTCTTTCTCACAATCAAGGAGCTCCTATCCGCAGCGCCCGTATATGCTATTCCAGATCCATTACAATCGTGGGAGGTTCGATGTGATGCATCGGCAGGAGGACTCGGAGCAGTCCTTATGCAGAACGGTCACCAAGTTGTGTATGAGAGCCAGAAGCTCATCCGCGCAGAGACGCAGTATACGACGGGTGATCAAGAGCTCCTTGCAGAAGTACATGCTTTCAATATGTGGCATTGCTACCTCGAGGGTGCTAAAGGGAGTGTGACGGTTGTGACCAACCATAACCCATTGTTGTTTTTCCAAATGCAACTGAACCTGTCAAGACAACAGGCACGTTGGAGAAAATACCCGAGCCGATTCTTGTTCACATGGGAATATTGGCCAGGATGCATCAAAGTGGCCGATCCACTAAGCAGATAGCCTGTGGAGATTAAAGCAAGCACCGAGGTCAATGGGTGTTTTATGGCCATTGCAACAGCAACAGTACAAACACCAGATCACCCTACACCTCTACAGAAATCACCATGAGAGATTATCTATTACAACAATTTTGTTAGCACGATCCGGATGGGATACTGTGTAGATTCATGGTTTCAAGACTCTTAAAATCTGGACAAGTACACATTGGTGGAGGCTTCAGGAATCTTCTTGCAAGGAGATCAAATTTTTGTGCCAAACTCGGGAGACCTTTGACCAAAGATCATCTCCTAGTTCCACAACCCGTCGACCGTAGGTCATGTGGGACCTAAAAGAACTAGACAGGCACTCTCGGACCACTATTGGTGGCCAGGATGGAGTGTCAATGTCCGTAAGTAATACATAACATGCGATTCATGTCTTTGGAATATTACTAATAAAAAAGACTCTGCTAGACTCTTCTAACATCTTCTTATTCCTAGGACTCCGTTGGAGTGCGTTAGCATGGACTTCATTACTGGTCTTCTGGACACGGCCCGTGGCCATGATGTAACACTAGTAGTTTTACATCTTCTGACAAAGATGACACACTTCATTCCTACAACCAGTAACGTGAACGCAGAGGAGACCACCTGTCTCTTCTTTGACGGTGTCGTAAAGTACCACGACTTGTTTGTTGCATATTATCTCTGATCGAGATAAAAAAAAAATGCTAGTAAGTTCTGGCAAACAATGTACGAGTACTTCGGCAGTGAGTCGTAAATGTTGACATCGTTTCACCCTCAAAGTAACGGACAAATAGAGTGTATAAACTGCACTCTGGAACAAATTCTTTGCATGTACGTGGACCCTACCATGAATGACTGGGACGAATTCCTAGCACTGGCAGATTTGCTGTGACTAATTCGGTGAACGAGTCCACACGGTTCCCACCTTTAGTGTTGAACAGGGGTCGGTATCCAATGGTGCCCTCTTCATTGGTGAAGAGGGCAGGTTTCTTCTGCTCAACCCTTCGCCGAGCACATAGACTCCTTGTTGCATGAGGTGAAGGGTGACCTTCAAGCTGCTTGGTAAGGACAAAAGGCACATGCCGACAAAAGTCGCTATGAGGTCTCGTTTGACATCGATGACAAAGTGTTGCTTAGCACTAAGAATATTTGGCTGAAGTCGCTAGGGGTGTGGAAACATCTACCAAAGTGGCGTGGGCCGTTTTCCATCCTTGCATGCCTCGGGCCAGTGGTATACCGATTACGGCATCCGTCTAGTATGAAGATACATGACGTATTTCATGTGAGCCTATTGGCTCCATATAAAGCAGAGGGAACCATTCAGCCACCACTGTTAGTCCTTGGTGTCGATGGCCAATACGAGGTTCTTCGCCTACTTCAATACCGGGAGTGTTCTCTCCGGTCGCAGGTTGTTAGGGAATACCTCGTTCATTGGGCCGGGTGTGGACCTGAACATAACTCATGGGAGTCCAAATTTTGGTTGCCTATAGGGGTGGTCAACGAGTACTGGAGCAAGCAGGCAAGTTGAACAGATCGATGCATGTCAGGGGCACCACCTAAATGCAAGAAAAAAGTGAACAACATTCCCGCAGAGCGGCATTCATGGACTGCGACCATAAGAGGTTGGGGACGCCCAACATGGTTGTTGCATATATGCTCCAGCTTAAAGGGAGGAGGCCGCTAGCCGTGCCGACCGAGAAGTTATAGCTTAGGTCCGTGTTCATGTTTAGCTGGTGATTTAAATTATTAATTTTCTTCTACAATGATGATGACCTGCTATCTGACAATCCTGCTTGTTGTTCGTGAACCCAGACCGAGTTTCAAAATTGGAAAACTCGTGCAAAATCACGAGTCTGGGTTCATTCAGGATGAACTACGACTTTCAAAACCGGAAATCTCGTGCAAACTCACAAGTTCGAGGTAATACCCCCTCATTTTGGACCCAGAACAAGGGGGTAAGGTTAACATAGAAATGGGCCTCCGGAGACTTTAATTGTTTAAGTCACTGTGCACACCGTCATTGATGACAATTGCCCCCAGAGTGATGCGGAGGGGAAAACCCCTCGAGCGAGCTCTGTACGCCATTCTGCAAACTCCGATGACGACCTAAGTGCAGAAGCTTGAGGTTCCAACCCGTTACAAACGGACTCTGAATCAAGTTCTGTAAAGTCCTACAGAACCAGAAACACATCCTCTATGTATTTGTTGCACCTGATGATTTTTATCGAGCAACCCACTTTGGCCGCTTTTTAGCACCCTACATCCATCACAGTTTAGGGTTGTGAATTTGGTTGTTGATGTTGGAGTGGATTGAGAGAGTGGTGGAGAAGCAGTGGTAGAGCATGGAATTGGAGTGGAAGCATGCAACGAGGATGATGATTTTGATGATGTCTTCAATGAAGTATTGGCCTGGGAAGCATCCTTTTTGTTTACTCATGATGGTTGGAGTGGGTCCTAAAGCAATATTGAGGCTCTAGATGACACTAAGGGGCGGAGCAAGGAATAACCAAGAAGTGAGTAATTGTGGGAGTATGGGTGAGTGAGGGTGAACCTTTGTGTACAGGTGCAAGTTAAGAAGAAGGCAATGAGTTTAAGGACGCCATGGATAGTGATGATGACAAGGATGTATTGGTTGGGGGTTTGTGACTCTTACGTTTGATGCGAAAGACAACACCCTACATATTATTACAATCTTAGGATTCATGAATACCTTTAAACAAAAGGGGGAGTTACTACAAACCATTGACGATTTCAAGATAATTTTCAAGCCAGCTCATTCAAAATGAAGTGAGAATTAGCATGATTTCACACTTCATGAAAATTGCAGTTTTTGGTAGTTTTATGCATATGCATTCTTCATTACGTCATGATCTCATGCTGTATGAATGCCTCATTTTTTCCTCTAATAATTTCTATCGATATGAAACTATTTATTTTTTATTGATATCATGCCGTTGTGAGATAGTTTCCTCATTTTGGTTTTTCCTCTTTAGCAGGAGTTGTAAAACTGTCTACCAAGCAATGTATGCACTAAAGGCCACCACCAGGCACCTCTTTGAATTCTTAGCTTGAGTATGAAAATCTTGAATAGTTAAATTCTTGGAGATAATCATGACTCATTGGCCAAAGAAGGAGAATGGGTGGATTTTTTGTTAAGGCCTTGAGGTTTAGAATTGTGCTTTAAACAGGCTTATTTGGGTGGTTCCAAAAGTGTACAACGTGTTGAAGGAGGACTGAATGATAATCCTAAGGCCTTGAAGGATATGTTGTGCCACAAGGTTGGTGCAACAATCTGCACATGACCAGTGTTATGTGTGTCTGACTCCAAGTTGTGTTGGCTGCTGCAAAAAAGGTTTGTCAATTCAATTTCTTTCTCCAGACTTCTCTACATTTTTTGTTGGCTTCATATATCATATGATGAAGGATTGAAGGAATAGCATCTGTTTCTTTCCTTTCCAGTCATGATATTGCTCTGATCTGTCTCTGCAGTTTACTTGTTACTCAGGGAAGTCTTTTGAGGTTCCCCAAGCATTGGATCTGAGTTCCACTGTCTTACATCTGGATCCTCGTTGCTGAGAAAAAATAAGGGCTGCTTGCAAACAACCATACGTGGAACGGTGCCCTTTAATTTCCTTCCTCCTTCAATCTTTTTACCTTGCCTACCACTCGTGCAATGATCACCCTGTTACGCAAGTGGCAGCGAGGATGTCACCCAAAAAACAGCTTGTCTGCTGATCAAGTTGTAGTTTGACTGTTGCTTGAGAAACATTCAAGTTGTCCCTGGACAGTTTAAATGTTTGAACGTGACACGTTTCTCTTTCTAGGTCAGCTAAGCTTTCAGTACACGTGTAAGTCAGAGATGTATCATGGTGTCTTTACCTGATTTGTGCAAAGCTCCTGGTATAATTTTGTTGTTTGGCCCCTGGCCCAAAACTTCAGCTTTCAGATTATGCATGTGTGAAATGTTGAGAGCAATGTCGCACCTTGCACCTCACTTTGCACCTCAACTTGCAGCTTTCATTCTGCCACGTCCGCGTGCAGTCCCTGGGGAACTGCACATGGAGCATAGATATCTCACGATTTTCTTGCAGATCCAAGAGCGCAAAATGGAAATGGTGCTTGAAGGATAATGGAAAGTAGTACTTTTGTTTGAATGTAAGAGGCACTACGGTATGTCCAAAACCAGCCATAACTGTCTTTTAATACATATTCTGTCGTATCACTTTTTCAAGAAAGCTGGCCAGTAGCACGAATTCAATGAAAGGGCTAAAGAAACTTAGTTTTCCATGTACTTCCAGGATGGTTCTACATACATTGAGCACATCCCCCCACGTGCATAAAAAAAGGAGTGGTGATACTAGGAAATTGTGCCGTGATTGCCACAAATTCTGTGTGTATCTTCCTTTGTGTATACACTCTTCACCTTCACAGTCAAATGGAGAGTGAAGGGTGTATTTTCTTAGGTGACTAAACATAAATGTGCCTGCGTAAAATTTGCTGCAGTAGCCAAAGTTCACACATTAGCGGTGCCATGGAAGTCAGTTGCCAGTGGCATTGGTGTAACATCCGCTGCCGGTTTGGTTGCATGGAGGTGCCAAGATGGTCATGGGATGGGGGCAAAGGAAGCGGCAATAGCAGCTGAGACAATTATGGCCTGGTGTATGTGCCCTATACCACATGGATCTTGTCATCCAGCACCGATGTCAATTGCCCAAAGTCACGAGCAGTTG
The DNA here is from genome assembly GCA_023375785.1 of Penium margaritaceum. Taxonomy (NCBI): domain Eukaryota; kingdom Viridiplantae; phylum Streptophyta; class Zygnematophyceae; order Desmidiales; family Peniaceae; genus Penium; species Penium margaritaceum. Next base: position 131,001 of record SZWC01002349.1, on the reverse strand, counting down.
TCCCCTGACATGTTTTGGGTACTGCAGCAATTGGGCAGCATGGCTACCTTGATCACCCGTTCGCAGAACGTGGCAATGTAGAGGTATGGACTACACACCAAGCTGGCGTTCGGGTCGGTGAGGCTTTGGGGATGGCTGTGGGTACACACATGGTACATGATGGTGTTGCAGCACACAGAGTTGGAATTGCATTTAGCTGGAAGGAGGAACTGGTTGATTTTATCTCACATGCCTTTGGGATGTTTCTTTGCAGTCACGTTGCCGGAGGGGGTGGGCACTTGCATGTAGCGGTGGTGGGGATGTTTTTGCGATTGAAGAGTGTTTACTCTTCGCATTCGAAGGAAGCATGGTAGAAATGGTGATGCACAGGCCATTGGCATTGATGATCAGGTTGATGTCATTTTGGCAGTAGACAAGAGAGTTTATCTGCCTCATAGGTGACTCAGGGTGGCCAAGTCATGCTGGCAGATGCACATAGGAAAGATGCATGCTCATTGGGGCATGGCACACAGTCGGAAGTGGAATTGTCGTAGTAGCAGCCACTGGGGTTGTTGCATCGAGTTATTATGGGAGGAAGTGAAGATAGAGGAGGGGGCATATTGGGTGGAGAGAACAGAGGTGTGTGCTGTGGTCATCTTCATCCCAAAAACATTGATATCCTTTGTAATTATTTTTCCTCAACAGGTGAGAGTGAAAATGCCGCCATGGACCGGCAAAAGCACATGGTATAGAAATGCCGCCACCCACGGCACAAAGTGGGTGGAAAAGGAATAGAGAGAGCGCGCACAAGAAAGGGAGCCATAGTGATAGAATCCTTTGTATTTCCTGGTGTACAACATTGCTGCCACTGCTGTTGGAGTGCTTCTGCATCCAGCAAAGCTTCTATTTCTGGCTTTGGTGACTCAGCTGCAACTTACACTTTCGCCACAGCTGATGCAGTCGGCCCTAATTTCGTTCTCATCCCAGAAATGCACCAAGAGTAACAAGTCACATCCGTATTTTCTGTCAACACAGCTCTTGGACCATCATCAACATGCTGCTGCCGATCCGCCTTGATGCTTCAGACTTCAAGTTCTGAGAAGAGGAGGTGAAGGCAGATAGCCTGCAGGGCGACATTCAGACACTTGTCCATTGTTCCGCCCATCTCTGGTGCCTGCGTCATATCCATGCATTCCACCTGTTCTTGGCCCGGATACTGACTATGCTGGTCCTTGTTGGGTGGTATTTGCATACATTCCTGCTGCTGTTGTTGCTGCTTCTGATGCTGCTGCTGTTGCTGCTGCTTCTGCTGCTGCTGCTGCTGCTGCTGCTGCTGCTGCTGCTGCTGTTGCTGCTGCTGCTGCAGCTGCAGCAGCAGGTTGCATTGACTTTGCAGCAACTGTAGAAGTAACTGCTGCTGTAGCTGGGTCTGCTGTTCCAGGTTCAGCTCTTGAGGCTGTATTGAACCTGACTCCTCTTGCTGTTGCTTTTGCTGCCCCTCCTGCTGTCGCTCCTGCTGCTTCTTCTGGTGCTTCTGCTCCAGCTGATGCTGATGCTGATTCCATACCTTCTGCTCCTGGATGTTAATCTCAGGGCACGGTAGTAGCTGATAATGGCAGTGCTNTGACTTTGCAGCAACTGTAGAAGTAACTGCTGCTGTAGCTGGGTCTGCTGTTCCAGGTTCAGCTCTTGAGGCTGTATTGAACCTGACTCCTCTTGCTGTTGCTTTTGCTGCCCCTCCTGCTGTCGCTCCTGCTGCTTCTTCTGGTGCTTCTGCTCCAGCTGATGCTGATGCTGATTCCATACCTTCTGCTCCTGGATGTTAATCTCAGGGCACGGTAGTAGCTGATAATGGCAGTGCTGCTGCAACTCAGGTTGTCCCCCGGTTGCAGTTGCCTTCCCTACTGTGACTATCTGGGGCTTGCAATGTTCTATGTCACCCTCCTCCTTGAACTCTTGCTCAAAGGCTCCCACTGTGACTGCTGTCAAGGCAGACGCAAGAGCAGCAGGCGCATGAGGATAGTGGGAGGGCATCAACAGAGAGAATTCTGCTTGGTCTTCAGCCTCGCCTTGCGTCGAAGGCCCTAGGCCTGCGAGTGGATGTTCGGCAGCAAACAAGGGCGCAGCAACCTGCGCGGTCACGCTGCTGGAGTCACGGGGAAACCTAGCAGGAATGGAAGGAGACTCCGCAAGCACAGGATCCGTGAGCTCCGTGCCAGCAGCTGTTTCGCTGTGAAGGCCTGATTGAGAACTCTCTGGCAGCAAAAAAAAATCCTCTGAAGGTCTTGAAGACTGGAGGATGTAGTCGTCAAGCCACACCATTTGTTGGAAGAATGTGTTCTGCCACTGGACTGAGTCTTCTGCTAGTGGTGCAGATGTGGATGGATCGCAAGGCGTCCCCGGGGAATGGTTGGGATGAGTGGGCCGGCCTCCCTGTATAGATGTAGCACCATCTGGATGACTGCCAGCAGAAACGTTGTCTCCGTCTGTTGTCTCCGTTTCGAGCGTGTTGCGGAGGGACCAGAAGCAGCTGGCAGCTGCTTCACGCATTGGCGAAAGCTCGCAGCTTTCAAAAGGAGATGCAATGTCTTGCAAGGAAAGGGAGCGGGAGGACAGCGCTCCTGCTGCCACTGCCGCCACTGGCACGTCAGTCATCTGCAACTGGCTGGAGTTCCCAGGAGAGACTGGAGCATTCAGTGGCGTTCCAAGCAGGTGTCCGAGGTCTGGGCAACTGTGCTGCCTCAGATGCGGTGCCATTCTGAGTGGCTCTGTTGTGAAACCAAATTGTTGTGTGGTGATAGAGTTTGGGACCCTGAGCTTGCGCATGGGGCGGATGGACTGGCGAGGGCTGTCAGAGGGTGGGTGGCAGTGCTTGAAGGCATACGCTGTGTTGGAACTGATGGGCTTCACTCCAACGTCCCATGTGATTGTCTTCCTTGCTGGGCATGCCCTGCCTTGGTGCTGCTCGCCGCATCTGAAGTACGACCTGCCACACAATGCCAGAAGAAGTGGTGGAGCACGAGAACAATAAGAGAAGCAAGGTAAGAGCATACCGTTGCTTCATGACAATGACAATTGTTGTGCTATGGACTCGTGGTCTTCATGGACCGAGTGAAATGAGCCCAGAAGATTTTTGAGCACCTAGGTTGCCATGATGGAGCACAACATAGGTTGCACGCACAAGATTTTTGGGGAATCTATGAATGTAGATTGGAAGGTCAATCTATGAAGTATGCAGAGAAAATAGGTCGACGTGTAGAATCTATTTGTGGGAATTGACATGTCCGTCCAGTTACGCAACTTGACTAGTTACCAGGAACTGGCTCTGCGCAGAGGATGCCGGGGACGAGGAAGTGAAAGATCCTTGCAAGCAGCATCAAAAGGGAGCAGAATGCCTTGACCAAGCGGCATGGACAGATGATGACAAGGTTCACATGCAAAGCAAAGGATCACCCCTCTGGCCTATGAAGACCTTTCTTCTGACTTTTGCAGTGACCTTTCCAAAGACGGTGGTGAGCACCAGCATGGGCTGGTTCTCATGGCCTATCACTTCTCAGTTTGCCAGCCCCATTGGTTGTGACTCAACGCCACGTGCACGAGTGCGTGCGTCGCATGCAGCAAGCACTCACACGCCCACCTTATGAGAGGCCTGGTGCTGGTGCTGGTGCTGTTGTGCACCACCTTCTCTCCGTACTTGAGCCAAAAGTATCCGTCCTCTGGAATGTTCACGGGAATGAACTCTCCATCGTCGCCCTCTGAAAAGCTGCTGCTTCTTCTCTTGCCCTCTTGCCGCTTTCGTCCACTTCCACCTTGCCTGCAGTGCACACGTGCAGAGGGATGTTGTTTAGGGACAGAGTGGGGAAAATGTGTGGTGATGGGTGCCCTTTCATGATGCCACGTGGATGAGCTGGCCCGTGGCGGCTTTGCTCTTGTTCCTTAGAAAATTCCATGTGCAGGACAGTGAGACTGTGTCACTGATAGCCACGTGGAGGGTGAAGGAAGCATCGCTCACGCACTTGTGTGCTAAGGTGCCTGCGACAGAATGGCGGGGGGGGGGGGGGGGGGGGG
>SZWC01002349.1:62543-96036 GCA_023375785.1 Penium margaritaceum | reverse complement strand
TCTCTCTCTCTCTCTCTCTCTCTCTCTCTCTCTCTCTCTCTCTCTCTCTCTCTCTCTCTCTCTCTCTCTATCTCTCTCTCTCTCTCTCTCTCTCTCTCTTGTGAGGACATGAACTTCAAACCCTCATAGAAAATTCCCTTTAGGATTTGTAGGCACTTTTAAGGAGAACCCGGCCGTTGAGAGTGCACCCCCCCGTTATCGAAGGTGGTCAGTATAGTCAAAGGCAAAGGAAATCAAGGATCTTCATCCTCAGTGAGGAAGAGGAGGTTTTTGAGATGGAGGTTGTGGGAAGGCGAGATGGAGGAGGTGAGGAGATTTGGTCAGGAGGACGAGAGGATGAGGATGTCCAGAAATTCTTGATCGAACATGGCGGAGGGTGTTCCACTCGATAAATGCTCCAAAAGAGGTGGAGTTGGGGCTATGTAGATCTTTGGCATAAGAAGGGTCAATTCTGGAGGAAAGGGGTATTTTCGTAGTCGCCGCAGAAAATGAAGCATGATTTATGCCTAAAGTTAAATGCTACGTAGCGCATGGTGATGGCTGTGAAATCAGGGCCTCGTAGTTTCCAGCTATGTGCGCTGGAAGTTGTGAAGCGAGTGGGGAGGAGAAAATAGGCCCTTCCCCCCCCCTCTCTCTTCACAGCTCGAGCGGATACTTTGATCCTCGTAGTATCTGTTGGAACTGCAAAGTTCGCAGTTTCCACGGAAACTACGAGGGGGGTCGCGCGATGGTCGAGTGACGAAGTGACCATCCGCGATCCACCCAGCGGTCACGAGCCACCCGTTGGTTGACCGGGGCCGTTGATCGCAGGCGTGTGAGTTGGCGAGCGGTCGCTCGTGGTTGTTGGATCCACTGCCGGTTTTCCGAGATGGATTGTGCAATTCGCCCCGCCAATTGGACTGTCCTGGATTGCTTCACCATCGAGTCCAACGATTTTTCCAGAGCCACTCGCCGGCGATGTTAACAAAAACGCCCCAAGCAGTTTCTCTAAAACTGAAATGTCGTTAGGTGGAAAACTGCCTCAAGCGGTTTTTATGACTATATTTTGTCTTGAGGCAGTAGGAGTTAGTGATAACCTCCAAAACAGTAACCGTAGGAGTGCCCTCTTTGACTTGTGAGGCACCACGAGGCTCAGTAGGAGATCCCAACTCCACCATAAACGCCAAGAATTTTGTCTCAATTGTTTTGTCTCCCCAAAACAGCAACTTCAGCTGTGATATCCACTTTCGCGGATTGAACTCCCACGGTGAGGTTGTGTGGCGCAGGGGTCGTATCACAATGGGACGCCCAATGTTCTTCGACGAAGAAGAGGGTAGTTCCTCTGATGAGGGGCGTCGTGTTCACCCACAATTTGAGATCCCCAATTTGGAGGAGGCGATGCGCTCACGAGCTCGCCCAACGTATGAGTTCGGGATCCCAAACGCGGCGTACGGGTTGCTTCGGGCATGCATGAACAGCGCAATGGAGGTGAGTGGTCCTTTTCCATAATTCCCACTTTGCCGCATGCAGAGAGCATGATTTTTTTTGTTGACGTTTTTCGTGAGAAAATCTGTGACTTGCTTTTCTCCACGAATGAAGATAAGATTGACTGTGTCGTCGAGGACTTTCGAACGGATCCAATGTCCCTTGATGCTGATGTGTTTGGTGTGACCGTTGAACTGTGTTGAGTTGGTGAGGCTGATTGTAGACTAGTTGTCCACAAACAGGGGCGTAGGTCCCTTTTGCAAAAAACCAACCTCTTCAAGGAGGTTTCGTAGATAAATGATTTCTTGTGCCGCTTTTGTGGCAGCCACATACTCTGCCTCGTTGCTGCTGAGTGTGACATGATTTTGCTTCTTGCTGGACCAAGAGATCGCCGCGCCTCCAAGCAGGCAAATGTAGCCTCTAATGCTACAACAATTGTCAGGTTGTCCGTCGAAGTAAGCGTCACTGTAGCACTACAGCTGTAGAGAAGTGTCGGTGCTGTTAACAAGCTTTAACGTAGATGTTGCTTTGAATTATCGTAGCACACGCGTATGCTCCTTACACGTTCTCTAGAGATGAGTCTTGTTGTAGGAAGCCAGACGTCCGACTATGAACTGTAGATTGGGTAGAGTGCAGCTTGTTGCGCACATGAAGGATCCGACGCACGATAGATAGGTTGTTTCATCCAAAGGACCTTCATCACTCTGCTCTGGTGGAAGTGGTTAGAGGGACAGTGGAGTGTCGTAGAGGTTGTCAGCAATGTTGAAACGTTTCACGAATTTCTTCGTATACGTTTACTGCCCGAGACTGATGGTGTGTGCTTCGCGATTGTGCCTGATGTTCATGCCGAGGTAGAAGCTCACGTCTGGCATGACTTTGATGTTAACTACTGCTTCCATTGCCTTTGCTGTTGCTGTTGTAAGGTCTTTGCTACGTCCAATGATGAGGATGTCTTCAACGTAGATGAGGGCATAGCAGATTGGTGATGATGTAGATGAGTCTTGATGGAGAAAAAGGCAGTCGCCCTAGGATGAAGCTGTGGAGTTGAGGTTGTCGAGGATGTTTTGTAGTTTTTGGTACCAAAGGAGGGGACTTTGTTTCAGCGCGTAGAGGCTTTTGACGAGCTTGCAAACTTAAGTAGTACCATCATCATACCCCTTTGACTACTTCATGTAGATTGTTGTGTCCATTTTGCCGTTGAAGAATGCGTTGTTGACGTCAAGCTGCAGAATCTCCCAATCATTCACTATTGCAAGGGAGAGCATCATTTACGCTGTGGTGTAGTGACTCACTGGAGCATAGGTGTCAAAAACGTCCGTCCCCAGTATGTACGTGAAGCCTTTTGTAACAAGAAGAGCTTTGAACTTGTCGAGACTGCCGTCGGCTTTGGTCTTCACACCAAAGACCCATTTAACTTTGACATTCCACAGCCCTAGAGGAAGTTCAACAAGTTCCCACGTTCCCTCGGTGATGAGACTGTTATACTCACCATCAAGTGCCTGCCTCCAACTTGTTGCATGAGGGCCGGACAGGGCTTCAGTGATGTTGGCAGGTTCCGGAGGTAGGTCATTGGCCGTTGTCAGAGCGGTGATAGTAATGGTAAGAAAGCATGCGTGAAAAGTGTCTTCCTCTTGATGGATGATGTAGGCCATTAGAGATGTTGTTGGTGTTGTTATGTCAGTGTCTCCGAGTTGTTGGTGCACGAGGTTCTGGGAGTACCCGAGCTCCAAATCGTACTGGACAGTGGAGGATTCCCGGAGCCCCCTCCCATTGCTCCAATTCTTGGCTTCCTTGAGCAGCGGAGCCTCTACTCACTGGTCTCCTTCATCAGGTTGTTTTTCGCGTGCAAGGTGATGGCTGTCATTTTACATCACAATGGTTTCTGTCGCCTCCACTTCCTTATCATGTGACTACTACAGCTCCGTCTCGGTGAGTTCTTGCTTCTCCATTTCAGCCAAGATTTGCCTTTTATGCTGAGTAGTTGTCTGTAACGATCCCGCTTTTGTCTTAGTCCATGTCTTGTAAGTGAGGTTCTTGTAGAAAACGGCATCCTGACTGCTAATGCAGCGGTGGGTTGTGATGTCGGTGAAGACCCATGCCTTTTGCGTTTCACTTTGACCAATGTCGATCCCCCATGCAACCTTGTCGTCAAGCTTACGCCATCATTGTTTAGGAACGTGGTAGAGTGCCATGCAGCCAAATGTACGAAGGCTGCTGATTTCAGGCCCCTATATTTTGCCACGTTGCGTATGGAGTTGTTGTTGGGAGACCCGCCGTTAGTAGTCGATTTTTTTATCCACGTTGCTTGTTGGAGTGCTGCTGGCCACCACCAATCTTGAAGCTATGCTCATAGTAGCATGGCTTTTAGCATCTCCTCAAGCATACGATTGTAGCGTTCTGCCACTCCGTTCTGCTGTGGAGTTTGGGGAGACGATTTTTGTTTTTTTATGCCTTCCTCCTTGAGTAGAGCGGCAAAGTCTTTTCTAGTGAACTCGCCAGCATTGACTGAGTAAAGAAACTGCAGCTTGGTCATGGCTTCGCGTTCCACTTGTGGGAACCACTCGCGGAAGGTTTCAAGGAACGCATCGTGGCTGATGAGAGGACATGTCCACATGTACTTGGTGGCATCATCGACGAAGACCATAAAGTACTTGTGTCCAGTTGAGGACTTGACGAAGGGTCCGCAGTTGTCCATGTGGACCAGGTGTAGTTTGTCTGAGACATCTTTTTTTGTTGCTGAGGGAAGGATTGGCGCGCCATCTTTAACTTGACACAAGGTTCACAGGGGTGACCTTGATCATCCTTGACAATGGTGAGGTCATCGACGAGTTTGTTTGAGAGAAGTCGTTGGAGCTGATGATCATTGATATGTCCAAGGCGAAGATGTCAGCATTCCGGTGTTGCCGAATTAAATGGTGAGAGGCTGACAACTGCTGCAATTGTCTATTAGAGATGATGAGGATAAATCTAAAGTCTGATCATGCCATTGCTTTGCAATTCTTTCTTTGCAACGAGCTCTCCTGTGACCGTGTTGACAAAAAGCTCCATGTATTTTGCAACAAAGCTTAGTCCCTTCATCATCAGTTAGCCCATGAAGATGAGGTTTGCGGAGATGCCAGGGACGTAAAGCACATCACTGATGGTGAAGTTGGTGTTGTTGTGTGCACGAGCTTTTAGATCGCTGGTGCCGTTGATAGGCAGTTTCGCGATATTCCCAACCATCACCGTAGACGTTTTCGGTATGGTATGAGGTTGTCTAGGGTGCTTGCATCATAGGTGATGTGCTCGTTGTCTAGGGTGTCATAGAAGTTGCTTCTTTTTAGTTGTAGAAAGATTTGCATAGCACAAGAAACCATACTTTTGTCCCACTTCATCTGCTGCCTCATTAGATTTAAGGGGATTGTCTTCATCCTTCTGCTTCTCCGTCTGCTGCTCGTCCTTGATTATGACTTGGAGAGCTTGTTGTTGTTTGGTCGGTGCCCCTTGTTGCCACAAAATAGGCCTTGATGGTTTGATGCCTTCTCTTTCTTGCTTATGTTGTTATCGTATCCAGCAATCTTTGTCAATATGTCCCTTTCTCCTGCAATATCTACATGTGATTGTAGAGCGTTGCCGAAAGGTTTGCGGGCCGGAGATGAGGGATGCAGTGTTCCGCGATGTTCGCTAGAGAATTGATGATGACATCCTTCTCTGGCTTGGGATGGACGATGGTGAAAATGATGGCGACAATATTTCAGCGGAGTACGAATTGTCCTTCATTTGTGAGGACATCTTGCAGCCACGGTGAGCAAGGTTGACGAGTGCTTGCTCATGGTGTTGTTCTAGCCGCTTTTCATGTTGTTCCTTAAGTGACATTGTGCAGACGAAGTTTTCGCTGAGGAGGTGAGGCTATGTATAGCGGAGTATGCGCTTCACACCTCTCCATTTGTCGCCAAGGCCAATCATAATGTAGGATACGAAGAGGGCTTCTAGAAGCGGTGAGTCTGTGACAACGAGCTGGTCACAAATTTCTTTTGCTCCGTTGATGTAGAGTTTGACGTTACCGTTGAACATGCTTGTGTGGATGTGATAGATTTCTATGAGAAGGTAAGATTTCTAAGTAGAGTCGTTCGCCTGATACTACTGCTTGAGGTACAACCATGCTGAGTAGGCACGTTCGTTTGTGTCTTTATACATGCGGAGAGCTTGTTGGATGCATAGTACCACACGTTTAAGGAGGACTGAGTATGCCATGAAGCTATAGTAGTTGTACTGTTCAAGGAAATCTGGTGGGCTGCCAGGGGCTGAGGGTCTGCACTACCCATTGAAGAACTGCCACAGCTTTTGTGGTCGGGTTGCTGCTTCAAATTTGAATGCCCATTGGGAGAAGTATTCACCGTTGAACTACTCTGTGCTGATTTTATCTGCTTACAGGGTGTTCGAGATAGCTGACATGCTCACCAGGTCTGGGGAATAGGGAGCCGGAGGAAGGAGTTGTATTCATCCGGCACGTGCAAATGGTTTTGTTGCTGCACGTTGAGCTAGTGATGGACTACTACAGGATGAACTGCTACAAGATGAGATGCTGGAGCTAGACAAGGATTTGCTCCAGCTTTTGCTTGTGCGTACTGTTGCATCAATTTGGTGATGCCAGTCTCAGCCTCTTCTTGTAGCTAAGAGACAATCTTCTATGCTTGTTGCCTGGTTGCATTCAGGGTCTCTTTGGCTTGTTGACGTTGCAGAGTCTCGTGCTGTTTGCGCATGTCTGCTTCCTGCATTTGACGGTTGAACTCGTTCTGAAGTTGGGTAGTGTGAGCCTCAAACTCTAGGCAGAGTTGTTCTAGTTGATTCGCATGTTTTGTGGCAAGTGTAGATCTTTCTGCCTGCTGCTGCTCTTGGCCATGCTACATCCATTGCATGAATGCCTGCTGCTATAGGCGTTGGAAGTCCTCCACTTTGTCCACGGTGCTTGCACTTCTTATGTCTGTTGTTGTTGATCACAGGCCGTCATCCCGCTCTGATACCATGTCAGGAAAACTGGAACATTGATGGGTGAAAGCACACTTGGACACAAAGTTTAGCCGAGATAATTAGTTAGCATATACTTATACATATACATCACACGGAGAAGTATGTACAAGGATCTGAACCCACATAACTCACTCAAGCTAAGTCTGAAAACCAGACATGTAGTAGAAGTAGGTTTTCTAGCTGTACAAGCTGAGTAGCGCACCAAGCTGAGTAGAAGGTAGGACTTGGATGTAGCTTGAACCACAGGGTGTCCGCCCTGGATGCCTTCTCACTGAGGAACCTTAGTGACGATGTATTTTGTACATTGTATAGGGTCCAAGTGCTGGAGGCAGCACTTGGAGATCTGGACGATGGAGTTGGGAGTGCCTGACAGAAGACTGCTTGTATTGACAACTAAAAGCGTAGAGACTGAGTGACTTGATGGTCCTTCAAGTAGTCTTGAGGTACATCTCCCTTTGGATTCTCCTAACTAGGAGGATATAGGGGTTACACAACCTCCTGGGTGGTTGCATAACCACCTGGGTGGTTACCTAACCACCTGGGTGGTTGCATAACCTCCCAGGTAGTTGCACAAACCTCCAAGCCAACTGAAGGGTATCTGGGAAGATGAAGGGTCACCAGGAAGTTGAAGGGTCACTCGCAGCTAAAGGATCACAACCTGCCAGTGAGTAGCACTCATCTCTCTCTCTCTCTCTCTATCTCTATCTCTCTCTCTCTCTCTCTCTCTCTCTCTCTCTCTCTCTCTCTCTCTCTCTCTCTCTCTCTCTCTCTCTCTCTCTCTCTCTCTCTCTCTTGTGAGGACATGAATTTCAAACCCTCATAGAAAATTCCCTATAGGATTTGAAGTCCCTTTTAAGGAGAACCCGGCCGCTTAGACTGGTAAATCTCAACAACGCTCAGTGCTCTAGACGAGCTTGCCCATAGAGCCGACAGACAAACCTCCAGTGGCGCCTTCGACGTCACCTCCGAGAGACAATGCAGCACCATGCACGGGTTGCACCATAGTGCCTGCTAGTGCAGGCTTTGCCTTCAACACCACCGTCCGCTGTGATTCTCAGGGAGGTGTGCAATGCCCGCCTGATGATAGCAGTAGGAAAACGCTGGGATGGGCATGTGTTTGGCACGCGGATTGGGCACCACATCATTGCCAACGCACAGCTGCATGTTCAAATCTGGATTTTCATCACCACCTTACGACAAGACGGGCACTTCATCGTGGCAACGGCAAAGCATCCAACAGGCACCGGAGATGTGGTCATGGAGTACAATAGAGTAGGTCCTAGAAGGGTTCATGGATTCATGCGCCAAGGATGGCGACGTCGACAAGGCGGGCATGTTGACAAATGCACCAGTGACAGAAGACGAGCGAGTAGCCATGGCATGAACGAGTAGGTATTGGAGAGTGAATTGGAGCTAGTGAGGAACAAGTGCTTTGTGGCCCGCATGCGCTCGGATCGCCCCCCACACAGAGCGCATGCAAGCGGTCCGAGTGGCAAGGCGCATCGATATTTGCATTGTGCTGTTCAAATTTCAAGATTTTGTGAATTTTGCATTGCACATTTTTGGGCATGAGATTAATAAAAACAATATTTTATGTGTAATTAAAAATCTCACAAATGTTCTAAAGATAAGTGGCAGAAAACCCCTCAATACTATCACTTTTCGTGACAAAATGTGGTGAACATTGTCGGCAAGGGCCCTTTGAATGAAAGATACAAGAATGATCAAGCGCGTAATAAACTTTTAGTGATGATGTGGCATTTTGAAAAGTACCAAAAAATTGCTAGTCCTCGCCATCGTACACGTAGGATCGCAAATGGCTATGTCAGCTCGCACAACCGACCTTGCGAGGAAAATTGGGCGCAATACTTCACTGCACACTACATTTTGTGATTAGAGTACGCATCATAGATCAGTCTGGACTTCACCAAAAGTTTGTCACCGGAGAGTCAGGGGGTTCCAAAATCTACTAAGATAATGCGTAGTTCATTGTAGAATTCTCGGCACCAAGACTAAAAAGTTCAAGGCGCACTTGAAATCAATAGAATAATATTTTTAACAAAAGCACGTCTGATTGCATGCTTGTTAAACCCTCTGAACTATTAACTCCAACAATGAATTATATCTCCATGTTTTCAATGTGTTTTGTAATCAAATTATTAGTTTCAATTTGCACCACATGTTCGTTTCTCTCCTTTATGAAACACAACTCAATGATTTAAAAGATGCTCGACCAAACAGAGTCTGATGCGTTTTGGCTTGGTTTTACAAATGGTGCAAAAATATTTTAGGTAAGAAGATAAAAAAACTGAAAACTTCTTGTAAAAGCATACAAAATTGTCAACACCATGGATAAGCACGCAAAAATGTTCAATTTGCATATGACCAAGTAAAGTTGAGTCAGGTTTTAAGAAGAGAATGCGAATCTTGAAAGACAAAAATAAATCATCTGCCTTAGTGAGGACACATTGCTTTCAATTGTAACCACCATAAGCCACAAAACTTAACTATGGTAAGAAATTATTTTTTAGTGTACATGTTTAGCTCACTAAAAAGGATATCTGTTCTCATTGTTTTGTGAATATTAAATACAAGTATCTTTTTTATTCATGTTTGTGATATTAAAACAAAATTGAACCTCAAACGTTGTCCAAATGATGCTCAACTTGGTCTCATCACACTGTGAAAAGAGAGCAAGTGTTCTTTTCACAACCTATAAGGTTTCCTTACGTTTAAATATGCTGAAATAATACCTTTACTCAAGCTTCACAATGTGTTTGTTGATATTTACAACGATAAAAACGTGTTTATGGTGTGAAATGATTTTGTGTGATTGTTTGGTTAGGTGGCACAAGGTTGCCATAGTTGAACAAACAACGTGCTTGGACAAAAAGCTGGAATTTGATCTTTCAAATTTTCATTATTTTATGTGAAATAGAACATTTTGATTGCTCATTTCGAAATCAAAGTTTTTGCATTCTCATTTAAACACTTGATAATTTTGCTGCTGATACGGCAAGTTGACAATGTTTTGTCAGTGTCTACAGATTTAACAATTTTGTGTGCATTTTTCAAAATCTTTAAAAAAGCACATCAACATCTCCCCAAATTCTGGTTCATGGTCACCTTATCATGCACGATTGTTGCTCACAAATCCTCACTACTAAGTTCCAATGCTCACCAAAAATAAAGTTCGTAAAATGATCCGGCTTGCCATGCTAATTTTCTTCAAATAAGATACATCCACTTTCAAATCATCAAACTCATTCATGAAATCATGTCCTCTCTCATAGTGAGGATGATCTCTTAGCTCAAATGCCAATGCATGCATCATGGCTACTTTGCTAGCCAAACCTCACTAAACAAGCTTTAGCGAGGGTGTCCCTTAAGACTACAACATGCCATGCAAGTCTAATCCTACATGGAAAGCAATCCTAATGGACCTAAATGAAGGAAAATATATTCAAAACCCAACTCCAACCTGATGAAAACCGTTTCATCTGATTGTAGCACATCTATCCCGTGATGTCGATTTGAAAGCTATTGAAATGGTTTTTTTAAATGAAAATGTTATTCATTGTGTGCTTCGAGAGGTTTGAGATGCGCTAATAAATCTTGCACAACGTGTCTTTTATCATCATTCCACAGAGAATTAACCATTTGAGGCCAATATGGAAGTTCTGATTACTTTCCTTTTGGTTTTAGACTACATTGGTGCTGTTGATGGCATGAATGTGCAAGCCGTTATCACCTGCATCTCATGACTTGAGCATCTCAATCGCCCTAAAGAAGTGATATTAAACTTCCTTCCACCCAGCAACCCCTTCTTTTTATCGTTTCTGAAGGGCACATCCAATGTGTCTCAAGGTGCCAAAGATAAGATGATTCTTTCTTCGAACTAACTTTGCAAGAACATTGGTAGAAAAAGGAAATGTAGATCTGTAGCAACTATTAATCACATTAACAGAAACTTAATGATAAATAGCATGGGAAGATCCTTCATAGACTTTAAATGAGCATTAGCATCATGCCTCCGACTTCTATCACCATGGAGCTGTCCATCATTATCCTTTTCCTACTCCATTGACCCCTCACCTTTCTTATCTTCCGCATATTGTTTTCCTCATACTGACCCTCTCTATCACCATTTTGATAATCATGCCAAGTTGTACAACACAAAAGGATTTTCAATAGTTGTGAACGTTAAAAACGTACGTAATACACATACACTTTGCCTTTTTTTAACCTTCTAAAGACATTTTAGGGTTTTGGCTTCTCAAGATTTTTCATTCATGCTTCGTTTCTTGCATACTGCACCATCATTTTCATCATAAAACTATATTTACTAATGACGCACTGCAAATGTCTAGCCTACTTCAGAAGTTATACACGTTCATCAACATTAAGGCAAATACATAAAAATTCCACATGAATGTCATGATCATTAGCAAAATACTCTTTCTTGAAAACTGAACGAATTTTTTCTGAGTTCAAAACATAACCATAGACAGCATTATCCTTACTCAAATCTTCTATAGAATAAATCATAGGATATTTAAGCATTTTATATGTGCTGTCATTGGATTGGTGGCATGCGGCTCCTCCCACAAATCCACATCAAGTTCGATTATCCACTTTACTTAGTTAATTTTGTTTCCACTCTTACTAATAATGATGGAAACCATTTTCCCGAGCATTGGGAGGTTGTCACTTGACCTGATCCATCATTCTTGTATCATCCTTGAAACGTTTAGAACATATTGGCAAAATCATGTCAAACATATGGGTTTTTCATCTACATATCTTCCGAAAGTCGACCACATATTCACCATCATAAAGACCATTGCAACATATGTCTTCTGCATCTAGACCCCATGCCAAGCCCTTGCATTAGCAGTTGACTTTCACATGGATGGCTCCATTCACATAAGAACATTGAAACTTGGAGCTTGACCTCCGCATTTTGTTGAGTTGACCACAAAGATGTTTTGTACAGACTATGCAATTATTATGCACCAATGTCAGCATCCATATTCCCACGATTGTGGTGCCGTGACGTGCCCTCCATTAGCATAAATATCATCGTTGCTTGCAACTAATGTAATGCTATTATAATTTTTTTCACCACATCCATGGAAATATGTACGTTTGATGCAAGACGTCCATGCTTATGCAATACTTCATCTACATCAAGATTCTAACGATGGAGTTCAATCATGGAAGCAAAATTGGGTATATAGGCTTGTAAACAAGGCATGAGAGCTGGTATGGCTAGTGGTCAGAACCCATTGTAGTTGAACCTCCCAGAAAAGTGAGAATCATTCGCTTGTCTTTGAGAGCTTGAAACAATTTTGTGCACCGACTGATACATCAACTTTTACAAGAGCTTATGGACATTCAAGGCCAGTATTTCCACTTTTTTTATTTAACTAGACTAAGAAATATTGATTCAAGTTCATAACCAACCATTTGTTTGGAATAATCATCCTTTTCTACAAGGGAAACATTGACAATATACTACAATACAATGTGAGGGGTTCAGAGACCTCAACATAATCACAACATCTTGGAAAAGCAATCAGTGTCACCCAAAACTATTTTTCCCAAACAAATGCAAGGTTTTATCTATGTATAAGGCTAAATTACTCCCTTGAAGGGACCACGAAAAAAAGAAATGGGAGCTAAGCAATGGATAGAGGACAACATTTACGCACCCTTAATTACCTAGAAACACCATGCAATCTACAGATTTAACTCCATAAAGTCCCATCAACCTAGTTTCTAGCAATTTTAACCATATACAAGGATTTTCCCTTAAAAAACAAAAAACAAAAATCCATCCAATTTATTCTACGGGTGTGAAAGTTATTGATTGTGGGCCTCCTCCAAAACCTTCCTCTAGCTAGGCTTTGGAGATTTCCTTTCAACAATATCAAAATTTAATATTCAAACGTTCGTTGAAAGTGCAAGCACTTAACTACATAACATGAAAAACGTCGTTGTAGTTTTTCAAAAACAGATGAATGTTTTTAAAATTCCTCTTCAGTGTCATGCAAGCTGCTCCAAACACAAGGCCTGAATGTTAGGCACGTGTTTCCTTTTATTGGTTAGCTTAGACCAGAGAATGGCTGAATACAAATGCGGAAGCATAAGCATATAGGGACTTCACATCACAAATAATCTGAAACACTTATTTAAAATCTTCATTGAAAATTATTCATAATATTGCACAATCCATTTTCATTCAGAGGTCATGCTCAAGGAAAAAATCAAGATGTGCATTGTGCAAGACAAAATAATGAAGGAACCAATTTTGCCCCCTTAGACAAAATTGGTAAATCAGAGCATAGATGTGGGCAACCTTTGGATTTTTTTAAAGTCATAAATTCCCACAACAGATCGTTTCTAAATACTTAACCATATTTTTCTTCCTATCATGTATTTTTCAAAATATATCACCCTCTACCACACCTTTTTTACTTTGCCAGAAATCTTACTTAAGAAATCTTAAGTAAACAAGAATGTAAACTGGTATGTAATTTTTATAGATACTTTTCCTGATATCAAATTAGTTTACTAAAACATTCGATTAAAAAAATTAAAATAGAAATACAACCTGAGACATGATCTAACACATAAAAAGATGAAACCACAGCCAAAATCATCCCTTGTAAGGTTAAGAAAAAACCATAATGGATTTTTATATTCTACAAAATTAAAACCATGGTAATAGGTATTAGTTGGAACCAACAAAACATCCCTATTAAATTACTTTTAAGGATCAAACAAATCAAAATATAGATTTTATAATTAATTCTATTATCAATTCCTACAACAATGTTGTAGGAAAAACATTCACATTCAAATGATAAAATGCATTTTGAAGCTGGAAAACAGAAAATCAATGGGATGAGGGGGTTTAAAAACATGAATATCAAACACTTTCAAGCACCATAAAAAAACATTATACAAATATAGCTGGGATAAATGGCAAGACGGCACACATTTAATTGCATGATAACACCCTTTTGGAGAGAGAAGATGAACGTCAAGCTTGCCACATGATTTGTCACATGGAAACATATTTTTGGAACATGACAGGTCACTGCTGCTTCTATAAACGTTAAAAGAAGAAAGATTTTTTTTTCAATTGTCAATACAAGGAATATCTATTTTTAAGGAAATTTCCAATATTACAACAACTAGCGGGGCAATGATTCCCTTCGTGATGATGGGTTTCCTTACTTGACATTACAAGAGGGGTAAACATCTTAAAATGTTCCCACTAAGATTTTACCAAACTAGTATTAATGTTTGCGAAAAATTCAAAGATGACATGCTCTTTATGATTTCTACAAATGGACTTTTAAAATCAACGAGGTGGTCATCCACCTATTTAGATATTATATCATGGTTATAAACTTAAACAATAATTAGATTCAAGTTCTACTCTAGAGTTTTGGAAAAATGACATTTGTATAATTAAGTTCAAGTTTCAAAGAGGAGCAGTTTCATAGCCATCAAATTTCAAATCTTTCTCCGACAAGTACTTGTTTGACGTGCAAATTTCCTCAATGCACCACGACATCGCCCCTCTTCCAACTTGAGGACTTATGGAAATGTTTCTTCCCGTGTCCATTTGTTTGAATAGCATAAATCAATTCACCCAAAGCCTTGTGTGCCACCCAAACATTGTCAAAATGAACGCCTACCTCAACTGAACCTTGGCCAATTCCTTCTTTACTTTGAGAATATGGAGCAAACAAATCATCGGTAAAAACAACAGGTTGCACCTCCCTCCACAAGCATTGACAAAAGGTGATGCGGGTTGTACACATGCCACTTTGTTGCATGATGCTCACTTAGTTGCTTCTCAGTGTGGATGATACATCAACTAGAAAATGAAATACCATATCCCTGGCATTCACACGGCGATGGAGGTCGGCGAGATACACTTATTTCTAATGAAAAACTAACAAAAGAAATTTTATAACACAATTGCAAAATGAATGTTTGACCCAATCTCAAGCACCTCTTTTTTCCCAGTTTCCTCCCTTTTGTCACACATTAAGAGGAAAATGAAGTGCAAGGTTCAATTGTAAAATTTACCCATGTCTCTTGCAATCATTAAAGCTTCATGTACGGTCATCAATATTATTGAAAATCAAAAAGCCTATTTCCAAAATTGCGTACGCTGGCACCATCATTTATGAATTGTTTAACCTCAAAACTTCATGAAGTTGCAAAGTAGAGGAAAACCATCAATTTCCCTTGAAAAAATTCCAAACCACTGAGCAAATTCCTGCACAACATGGAGGGGCTTGAATCATGGTGTGAAGAAGAAGAAAAATGTCTGGGCAAGGTGGTGGGAAGCTGGCCAAGCACAGCTTTTGTGATTGTTTTAAAACCATACTATGGGTACATATAATTCTTGTTGGTCTCAACAGGCTAAACCTCTGAGGCGTAGCCTACCCATGTTTGCCTAAAAATTCTGTTAAAAGATTATATACAGATAGGATTCCCTGAATGGCAAGGTATTGAAGTGCTTGCTAGTCTTGCCAAGTGGAAGCACGAGAAGGTGGATATGGGGATTTGCAACATAATAAAACCTAAGCCTCAAATGGGCTCTCTACTCTTGCCTTTACCTTAAGAACTAACAACCATCACCAATTCCTCTTTCATCAGGGAAGCACTTCTTGATTTTATTACGATATTTTTCAAATTTATTAATCAAAACCGAAGATGTTCTTGTCCCTAAATTGCATAGGGTATACTTGTTTTCCTTCATATCTACCATTCTTCCGACCATGCTCCCACATATCTATAATATTTTAGGGTTGTAGATAGGCTTAATTTGAAAATGTGGTAGAAAATGTGAAAAAGGAAATAGAGAAATTTTAGAGGCGATACTACATGTAACCTCTAAATCAGAAGTGGAACACATGAGCATCTGGAAAGATTAATTTGGATGAATACAAGCCTTTGTACATTATTTTCATCACTATGTTGTGCTCTTGCATAGACCATGTCGGATTTAACCCATGGTTTGTGCTTGAGGCTAACCATTTCTTTAAAGTAATAGGTCTTACTTGCCTAGTAGTATACCTTCTTATTGTTCATAATGGTATTCATTGTTATTGATCCTATAAGTGAAAAAAACAATTCGATGCTAAACGTTATACCATAGGTTCATGAGAGGGAAAAAAACGTTTGCACTCCATCATTCATTGTAAATTTTCTCTTTGGAATTGTTTTCACAATAGAGCTCACTCTTCCTCAATTCCCATAAACAAATTCACACAAGGAAAAGCGACGAGTTGAGCCATGACTAGATGAATTAGAAACTTCCCAACTCAACCAAAGAATTACATGGCTTAGTGCCACCTTGGTACTCGTACTTGACCTCTTGATCAAGCCAAAATGTTGCATGGAAGAGTACAACCAATTTGTACCCAAGGTCTTGATTAACTCGCGTGTCGACAAATTGAATTATGGAACCATTTATTCTTGTTTTTCTTTATTATCTCCACAATTGTTTCCATAGAACCACGTTTTTTTAGCAAGCTTCTAGTTTGATATGCTCATGGCACCCTAAACAAAAAATGGGTAAGTGCAACAGGTGCGCTTTGCATTGATGTTGATGTGACAACATGAGCACCTGATCTATGAATACGAGCATTGGCACCATCCGTGGTTTGTAGTGTTTGATTTGCTCCTCTAGCTACATTATTAAGGTGGATAGAGTATTGACCTACAAGTTATAATGGAAATAAAAAATCTTAGTATAAGCTTTGCAAGAGATGTCAAAAGATACAAAGACCCTTCCCACAAGGCAATCAGTGGCAGTAAATACTCTAGTTATGCTAGCATGAAGAGGAAGACATTGTGCAAAAAAGCCCCTTGCGGTAGACTCCCCAGAACTACAACCAGTAATGTAAGGTTCCCCACTTGCATTGCCAACAGTTGCATAAGAAACGAAGGCAATGCAAGAAATAACAAGTGTGTTTTGGCCACTATTTGTTATGGCGGGCCTCATGCTCACACTTAAAGAGAAACAATTTTTGTATTAGGGATGCCAATATAAGCATGCAATGGCATGATAAAACATAATTTGACTGGTTACAAAAGACATGAAGTTTTGGTGTAACCAGCATCAAGAAGAAAATATGGCATCCCTAGGAGCAACTCATGTCTTTCTTCCATTTTCAGTAATTGTAAGAGCTATGTTGGAACGTCCATTACCTAGGCATGATTTACCAACACTACTAGAAGGGATACAAAAATTTGGTACTACCATCTATAGAGTAATATCTATAGGTGTTGCTTGTAGAGTTATGTTTATACCACCTTTCACTCGCCCTTGTTTCCACATAGAAAACTCTTTGAGACTAAAAGATGAAACAATTACCTACTTGGTTCAACTTCAGTAGATGCACTACACACAACACACCGGCAATATCTGCCTTGCTAATAGCAAGAACATGGTGTGAGAGGGTGTGTTACGGTTTCCCTTTGAGGACTAGATTGTGCTAGACCGGCTTGTCCACAAACAGATTAAGCCATGTCTTATTTTTTAACCCTTATAAACAGTTTTAGCCTAGTCAAAAAACACCTCAATTCATGTTGTGTTTCCACGATATAACATGTTACATGCTAGTGAGCTTAGCAAAATTCAGAGCCATGATTGTTGGTTTCATAGCAACAAGAGCTATCCTAGTTGGCCGACCAAAAAACAATGTTGTTTTGAACAATTTTCTGTTGGGAAGTAACACGAGGCAGGAGAGTATTCCTAGCTAGTTTGAATTTTTTTTAATATAAATTTAACACTTATAGCCCATGCATGGTGATTGCGCTTTCCAACATAATTTGCCAAATGTTCTAAAGTCTATTAATTTTGAAATATTGACATAACCACTACGATGTGTGCATTACTTAACTCTCAAAACATATTCATAATGCTCCAGGTGTTGTTTTAGACTTGTTACAAACCTGACCAATCACATCAAGGCTAGATATTCCCATACTAATTGTGGAAATCTGGTAATAACCAGCAAATGTTGAGAGCTTGAAACAAATAAAAAATGTGTAACATGGACAACATTTTATTGTTTGGTTATCAACCAATAAGGCCATGTTTCCATGTAGTGAAACTTCCGAAAATGGAAAATGATATTGAGACCCCTTCATGGGCTTCAAATGAAAACATTGTGAAAATATATGGCAAAAAGGAACACGTTCTCAAAATCTCACTAGATGGGAGAGAGCATACCCATGTCTACAGCGTGAATAGCTATGGGATGAATCTGTAGCCTTACGCACCACAATTTTGTTTAAGGATGAGTTTTTTAACACCCTTTTCCCCACCCCCTCAAAATCCTTCCTCAAACTCGTTTTTAATGACCATATATTAAGAATGGAGACATGACCAATAGTTGCAAGATGAACGTAAGGTGCCTGAGTGGTAAAGTGAAAATTTCAAAAGCTATGGAAAGCAAAAAAAAGATTATTGTTGATGAAGATCATGAATGGTGATGAATCTATGTTTGGTGCAAAGTCATACATAATGGCACACGAGTTGAGTTTACAAGAATCCCATCAGTCGAAGGCTTACTTGTCAGCAAGTAATGGATCATGAATCATGATTCATGAAGATCGTGCACCTGGTGTATCATGTGTCACATATTTCACACCATGAAATCCAGATGATTAATCCTCTACAAACAATGGGTGCAATTATGGGATAAAATATAATGGGAAAATTTTTGAGTTCCTAAAGTTGTACTCATGAAGGTGTTATCTGTTGTAATTTCAGCCACCATCTCATAGTTCTTTACAAGTTAAAACTATTGATCAATTCAGGCACCAATTTTACTTAAATTTAACTCTTAACTTCGTTTTTCTGAGCTAAGGCACGTGAGTGCAACACATGTAGTACAACATCAGAGCATTTTTTATAAGCATCTAGGTCATACCATGTTTGTGATAGAGTTGTGTCAAATCATGTGTTGCCACATAGTAAAAACAAATTCTCAGCGTATATCAACAATGGAAAAGAAAGTGAATGGCTTGAAATCCATTTTTCTCGTGAAGAGATTCAAGGATACAAAGCCGATGGAATGTCATGACACGTGACAGATGAAATTATTGCTCTTTCAATCCACTTGTCTCATATTGC
Organism: Penium margaritaceum; assembly: GCA_023375785.1. NCBI lineage: Eukaryota > Viridiplantae > Streptophyta > Zygnematophyceae > Desmidiales > Peniaceae > Penium > Penium margaritaceum. Next base: position 77,387 of record SZWC01002349.1, on the reverse strand, counting down.
CAATTAAAGTTTGTATTGTTACATTCATGGCCTTCTTCAACATCTATAATTATATCTGAGTAACCTTTTTCAATGATAATTATATCATAAATTGTTTTGAACAATTATCCGATTTGGAATCATGATAGGTTTCCGTAACTTTGCTTCAATTTAAAGAGATCATGCCAATGTGTCTCATTCTCACAAATAGAATGCAATTTGACTAAATTTTGATCGTGAACCTGACAAAAAAGAATTTTCCCATTTCATATCTACGTTGAGAAGTAGGCTAGTAATACTCACTATATATGTGCCCTTAGATATTTGTTAATCGAAAGAGTCCCGTTTGATGTCAGATATTTCAAATCGTCGACCATGTTGAAAAATTGATCAACAAGCCCTCGGTGTCTTTCTTCAGTTTGCTGTTTATCTTTTGTACAGCAACGATGAAGATCTCTTGGCCTGCCGGATACGGCTGTCCATTTTCTCCAGACGGCAGGTCAGCATGAGGTTCTATCGGAAGGGGAGACGAAGTTGCCCTGTTTCGGCGAGATTTTTTGCCCGTTGTGGTTGGCAATTTCTTGCCATTTCTAGCCATACACAGGTCAACTCTTGCAGTCGTGCGAGACACGCGAATCGCACCGCCGTTTCTGGGTTGTACGCCACTCCAGGGTCGAACATCGTCATACAGCTTTTTTTAGGGGACCGAGCGACTAGATACCCACCATGTCCAAACTTTCAGTTGGCATTCCCGCAACTACTAATTTATGCATGGCATGCCCAGTACGGACTGAATTCGAAGTACGATATCCACATGTTGAAAAAAAATGAAATAATTATCCAAAAAAATATATTTATTCTCTGCATGGAATGAAGCGTTGGAATTCTGACATCATCATGCTCCTTGAACAATGACAAACCCCGCTTTTGAGGTGGTTTTTATCGTTCGAGGAAGGGGTTTGCTTGGGGTTTGCGCGGGGGGTCCAAGAAACCATATGCATTGAAAGGGAATTTGCTGGGCCCGCAGATGCCTGTGCAAAAAATGAGAACCCTCAACCCCGAATGTAAAGAGGAGTTGGGTTTGAAGGTATTTTTTCCGCAAACGAGGGGTGGTTTGTGTGCAATGAAAAAATATTATTTTTAAAAGGGATTTTTTCCTCGATCGCGATGGAGAGATGACCCTTTTTTTTTACGCGCAGACCCCCTATTACAATGTAGGATTTTGTGTTTTCTGCGGGTGAAGCCCATGCAAAACGTACAAAACTGTACATTGTAATAGGGGGTTTGCAATTAGAAAAAAAAAGGTTCATCGCTCCATTGCGATCTCACGAGGAGTGACTATCGTGATCCAGCGACGGTCACATGGACCTCTTGGCCATGCTCGATCAGCAAAGCATGTCGCTGATCGAGCATGGCGAGCAAGGGTCGGATTACTCTATTCTTTTTCTTAAGAGGTGGATATACATTTTCAAAATTTGGACTCACGGGTTTGCGAGCTTAGTAGTGCGCGCGGTGCGCTTATCCGAGCTATTAGGCCCTTTCTGAGGGTGCCAATTGCTGTTGCCGAATGTGGCGGGGTTAGTATATCAGCACTGAGACAAGCCTAGGGATTATACCTGGGCCTCTAGGCTTATCATCATGAAGAGAAGGGATTTTATTTAATTACTCTTTCACTAAGTTCTTCCACAATAGTCGAATTCTTCTTCAATGAAGAAGGTTTTCAATACTTGTTTTTTTGTTTTAGTTATTTCTGTATCACTAAGGTATGGAGACAACCTTATCACATGAAAATAACTCATATTGGCCGAGATAACATCAATTTAATTTTTAAGGGTGATTGCTTTTATCTCTCAACCACGTTTTGATGGACAACCTCAGGGGAAGTCACTAGCTCATGTGAATAATATGTTAATACATGATATGCGCCACAACCAAGCCATCTTCAACATCCTCGAATTTGGACTGGAACATTAATCTATTCCTATTTGGTGGGAGAGAATATTCAAAGCTACGTGTTCCTTTGATGATCTTAAATTGGAGGTTGTTGTGATTTGTGACGTTCCTGTCGACCTGTACAGTTTACTGTGACCACTCGGCCGTGTCCATACTCGTGCAGATCCCTGATGCGGACCCAGGCGGTACCGGTGCGTTGTCCGGTGGCGGACTACTGGTTTGGAGCTGACCGACGGCCGTTCCAGAGCTCTGGACGCTACCCGGGACCTCCTGTAGTTTTTCTGCAGCACGCAGGACTTTATCGGTGGACTGGCCGTGGGCCCGATTTGCATGCTTTTGCATTGTGTTTCCACCATTCGATGCCGGATGCATGCATGTGACCAGTCGTAGCGTCCGGCTTGTGATTCTGCACGTCTAGGTTTAGACGGCGTAGCATTCTGAGATGTGTGCGCAGAGTTACGGCCAAAATAGTGGTTTTGGGCCGGTTTTAGGACAGATCTTGCAGTGCCGCGTGCGACACCCGCCGTGCGCCGCGGCAGATACTTATGCCATGGACATGTCATTTGTCATTTCTCTCTGCAATTATATTCAGTTTGAGTTTCCTGACACTGTCCGTGTCCCAACCCAGACCCTTGCAGTTTTGTCTCAAATTTGTGACTGTTGTCACACGCTGACTTCGCGCTGACGTCTAGTGTCACGGCAAGTGGTTAGGAAGGTTCTAGGAAACTACTCATGGTATCAGAGAAACAAGCCAGAGCTTGTTGTGCTGCACAGCAGAGATGCAGCAATCGCAGCAGCAGTGAGCAGCAGCAGCGGCAACAGCACACAGCAGCAGCGACAGGTCCTGGGAGGACCCACCAACCTGCGCCATTGCAAGGCGTAGGCCGCAACACCTGCGCGACAGAGGAGTTGTGCAGGAGGGGTGCAGCAGTGTAGCAGCACGCCAGCGCAGCAGCGCCATAGCAGCTGTCCAGCAGCGCAGCAACAGAGCTGGCAGTTTTGACCACAGCAGCAGCAGCAGCAGTAGCAACATCGGCGGCGGCATCAGAAACATCAGCAACAGTAGCCGCCAAAGTGGCTTGAGGCCATTTCCGTCAAGCTCGACGGCAGCAGCAGCAGCAGCAACAACAGCAGCGTGCGCCACCGCTGCTCCTGTCCGTGCAACTTCCTAGAAGCCGCACGGACGTGGAGGAGCCGCGGACGAAAATCGCGTCAGCCACCACCTCCCTGTCGGCACGAGCTTGCCCTGGCTTCAAACGAACGCTGTTTTTGGCGTTTGAGGGTGCGTTGGAAAGCTCTTCTCTCAAGCTCTCCAGAGCTACTATTCACGCTCAGTTTCGTGCTCTGTCACCACCAGCAAAGACTGAAGTGCACCGCAGATTTGTTTTCTGCTGAAATTCGGGTAGAACAGGGAAAAGTGACGTTTTGCCACTTTTTACAACTTTTTGCGACCGAAAATTTCACCATCATGTTCAGCACATTCAGGAGCCTCTGTGGTCCAAATTTTGCTTGATTTGGACAACCTTGAATTTTTAGTGCCGAAATTTTTAAATTTCTGCCAAATTTCTGGCCGTCAGCACCATACCCTACTGCCTGATGATTTCGTCTCCCAAAATAATTTACATAGTGTAGTCTTGGTTCGTTTTTGGGAACAATTATTTTTCTTTTTTCTAATTGGACGAAATCACTCCATGCTGTTGTTGTGATTTCATTTTTTTTGTCCTTCGAGCCGTCGGTTTCGGCTCCGTCGCTCACGTTTTCCGGTGTCGGTGGTCGTCCGACACCGGAAAACGCGCGATCGCGTGACCGTCCGAGGTCATGCGATCGCACTTTGGTTTTCGCTCCACAGGTCAGGGTCGAACAAGGATGACTGAATTAATATTCTGTATTCATTTTAGGGCACAGAATTTCCTGGCCAGAGCCGAATAAATGAATTCGTCGTCCCTGAATAATTATTCAATAACGAAATCATCAGGCAGTAGGGTACTTAGCCAAATTTTTGGCCGGACAGTCAAAAGTTTCCAGCGTCTCAACTCCTCGAGAAACGCTGATGGTTTTGAAATCCGACAAACTTGACCTGTCGCCCCATGCTGAGCGGCGACATGAGCCTGTCCGACAAGGAGAAGGGACCAGGCGACCCCTCCTCTTCTTCGTCTGGTGTACTGAGTCCACGCTCGCAGGCCACTGAGGACCTGCAAAGCCAGCAGGATGAGATGCGTCGCCTCCGGAGAGAGCAGACTGACGCTATCCGCACGCTGACTGAGCTTATGCGTGCTCAGTCCACAGCTCCTCAACGGGTTTCTGAGGGAGCTGCCGGGGTCGCGGTCTCTACCCAGCAGTCAGCTCAGGCACCCGTGACAGGCACTCGACTTGTCCCACCACCTGCTGACCTCTTGGATGATGAGCCACTCATGCCAGGCATTACTCATGATTCCCTGGCTCAGGAGATTCGAGTTCTTCAGGAGCGCCTCCGTCAGCTGCAGACGGGCACCCGATCGCCTCCGTTTTCCCAGATACGATTGTCACCTGACTACCCCGGCGACTATCCACTTCCGGGAGTCTTCCCCGTCTCCCGTCCTCCTCAGCCTGCGGTCGCCCTCCCCACGGAGCGGCAACCTTAGTACTTTGAGACACCACCCCCACGGTACATCACTGAGGACGGCTTCGACTGCTGTGAGATCCTCTTTCAGGTTTGGGCCACTTCAGAGGGCGTGTGGCCCTACTACCACAGCCATTATCAGTCTACAGACCCAGCACAGGTGCTGACAGCAGCCAGGGCGATGCGCGGCCTCCTCTACGCCATGCCACGCGAGATCGTCGTCGACTTCCGCCCTTTCCTTGGCGAGCCTGGCACTGGCACCGGCGCCGATCCATGCGAAGGTTGGGATCTGGCCCTATCCCTGCTGGCCGCAGAGACGCACGCCACCCGAGCAGCACACATTCGTGCCTTCCACTCTCTCCGTCAGGGGCCTGGAGAGCCTACAGCAGATTACTGGCGACGCGCCATGCGCATCTACACGCGTCTTGGGACTTCCGGAGGCACACAGCTGTGGGCGCTCCGTACGGTGATGCTCGGAGTTCGCCTTGAGTATACTGACATCTTCATATGGTACAGCGACGCTATCCTTGAGCCTTTCTCAGCCACTCTGCAGCTTCTCCCTTGGGCGCATCAGCTTTTCCTCCAGGTTACTTCAGCCCGCGAGGCAGCCGTGGCCCATCAGGAGACTGCCCTTGCTGCAGCAGTCGTTGCATCACCACCATCATCCCTCCTGCAGTCTCCTTCATCGTCTATCACGTCCTCGTCTTCCTCCTCCTCTTCAGCCCCGCCCACACCCAATCAGACACAGGGTGTTGCAGCAGCAGCTCAGGGGAAGAAGAAGAAAGGGAAGCGGGGACCAGGTCAGCAGCAGTCACAACAGCAGTCGTCTTCCAGTGGTACCAGTGGACGTTCCGTTCACTGCTACAACTGTGGCGGCGCCCATCGCTACACTGAGTGCCAGCAGCCGCTCGACTGGGCGTGGATTACTCATGGGATCCAGGCGGCACACGCTCTCCGTTCCGCGTCCAGCACGTCAGCCTCGACTTCCTCGGGACACGTGGCAGCCACGACTACAGCTGTTCCTGCTTCCCCACCGGCGAGTAGCAGTGCTTTCGGACCCACGCGACCGCACCATCGTCGAGCTTTGTCACCTTCTGGCGCTCTGCTTTCAGGGAGGTATGAGTGTGTTGTCACAACCGAGTGATTCACAGACTGTCGGTCCGTCTGTCCATGTGGCTTGGGATGACTCGTGTGGGGGGGGCACAGTCGGCATGTGATGATGATGGGCCTAACTGTACAGATTGGATTCATGAGTCCCACCTTTGTGCCCTTCGTCGTTTCTCCTCACCTGCTGCTCAGCGTCCGTCTGAGGCGGAGTGTTCCATTGCCCGTTGTACAGTGACGTCCTCCAGTCGTGATGCCGGTGGCACTTGGATCATCGATTCAGGTGCCACTCATCACATGACGTGTCGTCGTAGTGACTTCGTTGTTCTCGGTCCTGTTGCGTCTGTTCGTTCCGTTTGCACCGGCTCTAGTTAGTCCTTGCCTGTCCAGGGTGTTGGGGTCGTGCGCTTCGATGGTCCGTCTGGCCCCTTGTATCTCTCCGAGGTGCTGTTTGTGCCTGACCTTGAGCTCAGTTTACTTTCTGTACGTGCTTGCACACTTATGGGACTCTCTGTGGAGCACACTGCCGAGTCCGCGACTGTGACTGCCATTGACACTCGCAGCATCGTTTTGCGTGCCTCTGTTGTGGATGACCTTTACCGTGTTTCCCGGACTTCTGCCCCTTGCTCAACTTCCCCTTCAGCTCGTGTATTTGTCACTGGTGTTCTGTCTCCTGAGCACCAGCGATTGCTTCATCGCCGTCTGTGTCATGTGGGCTCCGACACTGTGTCGAAGCTCATTCGGACACAGCCCGCTCTCGGTCTTGATGCGGCTTCTTTCGAGAAGCCGCCCAAGACCGACTGTCTTTTCTGCGACCAGGGTAAGATGCATCGCTGCACCTACCTTGACTCACGATCTTGCGCACTTCGCCCTCTTGAGCTCGTCCATTCGGACCTTCTTGATCCTCTTCCTGTCGAGTCTATGTCCGATAGGGGTCGATACGTCCTGACGCTGACTGATGACTTCACCCAGATGCGGTGGGTCTACAGCCTGCGCCAGAAGAGTGACGCCGCTCTCGCGGTTCGCCTCTGGCTAGTGATGGCTGAGCGTCAGTCCCACCACACGCTGCACACTTTCCGATCGGATCGTGGAGGCGAGTTTCTCGGCGAGATGGATAGCTTCTTTGCTGAGCACGGGATTTTTCACCAGGCTTCCGCTCCTGCTACTCCTCAGCAGAACGGTGTTTCTGAGCGTTGGAACCACACCATGGAGGATGCGGTTCGTGCTTTGCGGTCTGAGTGCGGTCTCCCAGAGTCCTTCGCTTTTGAGGGCTTTGCCTACATGACTTGGGTCTGGAACCGCCTCCCGCACGGTCCTCTTCCAGACCACGTCACACCGTATGAGCTCTGGTTCGACCACCGTGCTGACCTTCGTCTCGCTCGCGTCTGGGGGTCCTTGGCTTCCGTGTGGTACACCGAGGACCAGCAGGGGTCCAAGGTCTCACCGCGAGGTCGCTTGTGTGCCTTCGTCTGCATCTCCCCGCGATCGAAGGCCTGGCGATTTTGGGACCCTACCCGTCGTCGCATCATCGAGTCACGCGACGCGCTCTTCTTTGAGTCCCTCACCTACCGTGATCTGACGTCGATTACGTTGTTGTTTGTCACGCACATCCCTATGTGTGAGGTTTCTCGCCGGATGGGGGAGTTTTCGCCTGCGAGCACCCCTCGTCAGGCTGATGTGTCCGTTCGAGCTCCCTCCAGTTCACGGTCTCCGGCTCTTGATGACCCAGCGATCATCGCTGTCGGCCCACAGACCTCTCCAACACCACCGGTTTCTACCCCGGTTCCCTCGCCTCCTTCCGGTACCCATGATCCTACACATGTGCATACTCCTGTGTCCGCCGGCACTCCTGCCTCTGTGTGTGGTCCTGCCTCATCTGTCCCTACTGCCACACCGAGTCCCGTGTCTCCCACACACGCCCCTCCTCGCACGACATCACTAGCTCCCTTGGCTCAGCTCTCCCCGGTTGTGACTGTGCCCGTTCCTGAGCCTGAGGTGCGCCCCTCGAGCCCAGGTTACTCCCGTGAGCCTGGCGGTCGTCTTCGAACATTGGACTCCGGAGCTCAGCGAGCGTCTGGTCCTGCACCCAGGCGCTCCACTCGCAGCGTCGCGAGTGGTGACCCCGGTACAAAGGCCCTAGGCCTGAGTGTCCGCACTGAGCACACAGAGGTACATCCAGCGTGTCCAGTAGGGCACGACCTCGTCACTCGCGAGTTCCACATCGCTTGTGATGCAGTAGCCAATCTTGTGGTCGTGAGACCTAGCACTGAGGCGTGTGCTCTTGCCACGCAGAGCTCTCCCATTTTGGCGCCTGACCCGGGCACAGTGAGGGAAGCTCTCTCATCACAGGATGCTGACGCTTGGCGTGCTGCCTGCAAGGATGCGCTTCGCGCCATCCGAGAGCACGGAGTTTATGAGCTAGTCAACCTTCCACCTGGAAGGAAGGCTATTCAGGTCAAGTGGGTCTTTTGCAAGAAAGTGAAGCCAGATGGCTCACTGGAACGCCACAAGGCTCGCTTGGTCGTCAAGGGGTACTCTCAGATTGAGGGCATTGATTACACTGACACCTTCGCCCCTGTCGGCTGTATGACCTCAGCTCGAGCTCTGTTTGGTGTAGTGGCTCAGCATGACTGGGAACTACACCAGATGGATGTCAACAATGCGTTCCTCCATGGCTCTCGGGATGAGGAGATCTACGTGGCTTAGCCACCCGGTTTTGAGGATGGCGACAAGGTCTGGCGCTTGTGCAAGTCCTTGTACGGCCTCAAGCAGTCTCCTCGGTGTTGGAACCAGGAGATCACCGGCACCCTGACTCGTGCGGGATATGCACAGAGCGAGGCAGATCCCTCTCTCTTCATCCGCCGGACGCCTGAGCGGTTCACCGCCATCCTGGTCTATGTCGACGACCTTCTGATCACGTCTCCTTCACTGGAGGCCGTGAAGGAGGCCAAGGCCGTCCTCCAGACTGCCTGCAGGATGAAGGACCTTGGTCCTGCAGCGGTGTTTCTTGGCATGGAGATCGTACGAGACCGCAGACGTCGTACTCTGCTACTGCACCAGGCCTGATACGCACGCGTTGTGGGGGAGCGCTTCAGAGATCTCCTCGGCGCAGTGCCCACGGCTTCCACACCCTTCACACCCGACGGGCAAGATGCCCTGAAGGTGGACGATCCAACACAACTAAGGGAGACAGTGGATGTGACCTTGTACCTCCGTCTCATCGGATCCCTGATGTACCTGGCCACTACCACACGTGCGGACATCGCATTCGCCGTCAACCTCCTTGCCCAGTTTTCGCAGTCTCCACGTGCTAGAGCCCTTCATGCGGCTGTGCGAGTGGTGCGGTATGTGGTCTCCACACCGTACCTCGGACTCTGCTTTCGCCGGCAGTGTTCGATGGTCCTTGATGGCTACACCGACAGCGACTGGGCCTGGAGCCCAGACGGACGCAGTCGCACCGGTTACGTGTTCCTGCTTGGTGGTACCGCTGTGTCCTGGCGCAGCGGGAAGCAGGGCTGCATTGCACGTAGCTCATCAGAGGTAGAGTATGTTGCTCTGGGAGCAGGGATTGCTGAGGCGGTATGGCTGCAGCGTCTGTTCCTTGAGCTGGGTCAGTCAGTACCTGCCATTGTGCTTCGTTGCGACAACCAGAGTGCTCTTGCTATTGCGGAGAACTCTGGTGTCTTCCATGCTCGCATAAAGCACATTGCAGTAGAGCATCACTTTGTGCGTGAATTGGTGGAGCGACACGTGATCTCCGTCATTTGGGTTGGCACTGACATGCAGCGTGCTGACTTCTTCACGAAGGCACTAGCACGCGGAAAGTTCCTGGTGGCCATTCGTTCTGTCGGGCTTCGCCCCTTGCCTGAGAGTGGTTGAGTGTGGGGTGTTGTGGTGGCCATTCACTACGTCGTTGCATGCGTTGTTGTACTCGTTTCAGTGCTGCACATATATGGACATGCGTACCATCGGGTCATGGGGGAGTGTTGTGATTTGTGACGTTCCTGTCGACCTGTACAGTTTACTGTGACCACTCGGTCGTGTCCATACTTGTGCAGATCCCTGATGCGGACCCAGGCGGTACCGGTGCGTCGTTCGGTGGCGGACTACTGGTTTGGAGCTGACCGACAGCCGTTCCAAAGCTCTGGACGCTACCCGGGACCTCCTGTAGTTTTTCTGCAGCACGCAGGACTTTATCGGTGGACTGGCCGTGGGCCCGATTTGCATGCTTTTGCATTGTGTTTCAACCATACGATGCCGGATGCATGCATGTGACCAGTCGTAGCGTCCGGCTTGTGATTCTGCACGTCTAGGTTCAGACGGCGTAGCATTCTGACATGTGTGCGCAGAGTTATGGCCAAAAGAGTGGTTTTGGGCCGGTTTTAGGACAGATCTTGCACTGCCGCGTGCGACACCCGCCGTGCGCCGCGGCAGATACTTATGCCATGGACCTGTCATTTGTCATTTCTCTCTGCAATTGTATTCAGTTTGAGTTTCCTGACACTGTCCGTGTCCCAATCCAGACCCTTGCAGTTTTGTCTCAAACTTGTGACTGTTGTCACACGCTGAGATGGCGCTGACACCTAGTGTCACGGCAAGTGGTTAGGAAGGTTCTAGGAAACTTCTCAGAGGTGTTGTTGGTTATGCTCGTGACACACGCAAGTGCCCTCTTGTCTCTCCACACACTCACTTCATCGCTGCAGGTGATTAAGCTGGACTGAGGCTCTCTGGTGCAAGACACAGTATGAGCTCCTTATTGGTGATGTCACCAACTGAATACCAAGTGGTGATTGTTGAATGTTTTTGCCCCTTGTTCAGTGTTGTAGGACGGATCAGGAATGCTCTGCCTCTTGTGGAGGTATGACCCCTAGATCCGTTGTAGTGTGACTCAACTATGCTCTGTCTCTTGTGAGATATGACCTATGAGTACACCATGTGGGTGAGTGGTTACCTTGGCCATTTTGTTGATTTGGCCAACTGAGAGGTCATGAGGTCGATCCAGGCCCCACGCATATCTTGTTTGCTGTGGAAGCTTCCAAGAAAGAAAGTCCGTAGCTTCTTGGACGCTACATGGTTGGTCTGTCACCTTGACACTAGGATGCTTATGTGTCAAGCCCACAGTGCAAGTCTATTGGTGATGTGGCTGGTTCAGGCCACTTCCCAGGAATGTGCTTTTGAGTTCTAGGACTGGACAGACAGCTATAAAAGGACTTGTCTTGCATGCTGATCAATCAACCCTTGCTTGATGCTCTCTTGCGTATTGACGACTTGAGCTCTTCTTGAGATGTAATGCTAAGGCGTTAGTACTCTTGAAGGTGAAGTGTATGCCTGATTAAGTTTGGGGTGCATGACACATGTCAACAAAGGAAGAAGGCCTAAAAACCTTTGTGAGCTTTTCGGTTTCGCGGCTTCTCTGCCAGAGGTGGTTAGCTCANTCACCAACAGCCTACAGCGGCCTCAAACACAGGTTCATCGGCATCAACAACAGGTGCAGCAGCTGAAGCAGTTGTAGTTGTGGGGATGGCAGGGACAGGGGAACCAGGGAATCATTCGCCCATCCTCAAGTTTGATGGAGAGGGGTTTGCACTCTGGAAGTGGCAGTTTGAGATCATCATGGATGACAGAGATCTGCTAGGATATTTTGACGGAAGTATCCCAGCACCAAAGGAGGAGGGTGCTGACCTTGTGGCATGGGTCAAGCTCAACAAGAAGGCTCTCGCCATTCTTGTGTCCTCCATACAACCCTCAGTCCTTTCGCACATCAGCGGTTGTACAGTGGCAGCCGCGGCATACGCCAAACTCGGCAAGGTGTTTCAGTCCTCCTCACTTGCCAACCGTCTCTTCATTCTACAAAACCTCATCAGCATGAGGCTTGATGAAGGGGAGGATGTCTCCGCCTTCATGCAGAAGTTTGAGACGCTCTTGCAACAAGCCACCGGCATGGGGTGGGACCTGAAATCCGACATGCAGGCCATGATCTTTATGACGACGCTGCCGGAAAGTTGGGGCCCCATGATAACAGTGATTGGAGGGTGGACTGAAGATCTAGTTTCCTACACCACCGTCTCTGAGTATGTGCGGAATGAAGCCATGCGTCGTAGCAGTAGTGAAGCAAACATGGCTGCCTTTGCCTCACGGAGCAGCGGAACCTTCCGCAATACCTCATCCTCTAGGTACAAGGGAAACAACAGCACTAGCAACAGTGGAAGGGGTGCAAAGCGCCAAGGAAACTGCCACAACTGTGGCAAGGCCGGACACTGGGCTCGAGAGTGCCGTGCACCCAAGAGAGAGGGAGGAGACGGGGATGAATGGCGAGGGGGAAATGGTGGGAAGGATCCCACAAGCTTGATGGCTGAGTGTGCCTCCAACAAAGGGCGGGCGATACTCATGCCAGGAGTCTATGGCCTTGACTCGGGCACAAACAAGCACACCACTTACGAGAAGAGAGACTTCATCTCTCTTGCTCCGTGTAACAAGAACTTCAGAGTCGCCAACGGCAAGGTTGAGGCAGCTGAGGGGATTGGTGACAAGCTGGTCACAGTGGGTGTCAACAGTGGAGTTTCCGACCTCAAGCTAGAGGGGGTGGTCTACTTGCCCTCCTTCACAGCCAACCTACTCTCCTTCTCTAAGATAACTGACCATGGCATGACAGTGGTATTTACAGAGAAGGAAGCAGTGATAGTTCCCACCAAGGACATCAACATTTCCTACTCTTCCAAGAAGGTTGTCGCACACGTTCCTCGCGTTGATGGACTCTACGTCTTGCAGACCAAAACGACAACTTCAACGGCTGAATCTATGGCCGAAAGTGATGATGAGGAGAGCAGCAATGCAGACTCAGATGAGGAAGGACATGTTGGAGCAGCGGAAGCAGTGGAAGCAGATGATTCGGCAACAAAACCGCAAGCAAATGCAGCCACCAGGGCTGTTCATTCTAACCTGTGCACATCCTCCAAGAACCTGTGGCACAGGCGCTTTGGACACGTGGCTCATCGCACATTGGAGCTCATGGGAAAGCAGGAGCTAGTGCGTGGGATGGAGCTAGGTGATGAGGTGGAGGGAGCGGAGATCATGTGTGAGCCATGCCTTCAAGGCAAGGCGAAAAAGAAACCCTTCAAGCGCAATGGAACGCGTGCTCTCACACCTCTTGATCTTGTCCACTCTGACGTATGTGGTCCCTTTCGCATACCATCAAATGGAGGCAGCCGATATTTCCTCACATGCATCGACAACAACAGCCGCAAAGTCTGGATATACTTTCTCAAAAAGAAAAGCGAGGTGAAGGAGAATCTACAGGCCTTTGTCGCTATGGTTGAGCGACAGAGTGGAAAGAAGGTGAAGGCATTCAGGACGGACAATGGGGGAGAGTACAAAGCTTACAGGGAGTGGCTCAAGACACAGGGGATTGAACACCAGAAAACTACGCCCTACTCACCTCAAAGCAATGGCGTAGCAGAGAGGATGAACCAGACGCTCCTAGGCATGACAAGGTGCATGCTCTTCGACGCCAAGCTTCCTCCTAGGTTCTGGGCTGAAGCAGCACGTACGGCTACATACCTTGTGAACCTCACACCTGCAGCAGCTCTGCGAAGGAGAGGCAAGAAGAAGCAGACACAGTAGTTGAAGACGCCTCAAGAAGCATGGTCAGGCAGGGAGCCGAACGCCTCCTATCTCAAGGTGTTCGGTTGCACCGGGTTTGCCAAGGTCCAGGCCGGTGAGGGCCCTAGAAAGCTCGATGCAAGAGCACGAAAGTGTATTTTCATCGGTTACGACACCGCCCACAAAGCCTATCGACTGTGGGACCAAGGAGCCAAGAAGGTCATCCGCAGCAAAGACGTGGATTTCCACGAAATGTCTCTGAGTAAGGGAGAGCATCTCCAACTCGAGAACGCTCCACAACAGGGTGAGTGGCTCACTCTCCTAGAAGAGGGAGACGAAGCACCAGCACAATGGCATGGGATAGGTGCTGCAACAGGGAGAGGAGCTCGTGAAGATGACTCGGAGGAATCAGACTCTGATTCCGACGTATCCGATCCTCCGGAACATGAGGATGATGCCTCTCCCATCATCAACGACGAACCAGACCTCCAGCCTCTACATCAACAGCACCAACCAGCAGGTTCAAGGAGCAGTTCATGCCTCAAAGAACCTCGACAGCATTACGACGCAGATAGGGGTGAATGGACAGGCTTCAACTATTCATACTTGGTTCAAGAGGAGCCAACGTCTGTCGCAGAGGCACTCACTCGGCCTGACAAAGCAGAGTGGGACGAAGCAATTCGCAGTGAACTCAGCTCCATTGAAGAGAATGGGACCTGGGTGCTGGTGGACAGACCTGCCGGGGCTCACGTTGTGGGGTCCAAGTGGGTGCTGAAAGTAAAAAGGAAACAGGATGGCAAGATAGACAAGTACAAGGCACGGGTGGTAGCAAAGGGGTTCTCCCAACGGCCTGGCGCAGAGTACGATGAGACCTTTGCCCCAGTTGTGACGTTTGCCTCCATCCGGTCAATGCTCGCCATTGCTGCTGCCGAGAACATGGAGGTCCACCAGATGGATGTCAAGACAGCCTTCCTTTACGGCAAACTTGACAAGGAGGTATTGATGGAGGTTCCGGAGGGGGTTGATGCTCCTCAGGGCAAGGTGTGTAGATTGGTGAAGGCACTCTATGGGCTAAAACAAGCGCCAAGACTTTGGTACCAGGAGATGGACACCTTCATGGCCAAGGAGTCCTTCATGCACTGCGACAATGACCCTAGCATGTACGTGCATGAGAGTGACAAAGGGACTATGTTGGTCGCCTTGTACGTTGATGACCTGATTCTATGCTCCTCTTCAACGCAGCTGCTAGACGATCTCAAGGGGCAGCTGAGTAGCAGATTCAAGATGAAGGACATGGGTCCTCTTGACTTCTATCTTGGAATTGCAATCAAGCGCGACAGAGCAGCAGGTACCATCAGCCTGAACCAGACAAAATACATCGACTCCATCCTCAAACGATACGACATGGCAGATTGCAAACCTGCCAGCACACCCATGAGCTCGGAGTGCAAACTCTCCACCTCCATGTCCCCATCCAACGAAGCGGAGAAAACTGACATGCTGGGCATCCCATATCAGTCTGCAGTGGGCAGTCTGATGTATGCCATGGTCGCCACCCGACCAGATATAGCCCATGCTGTTGGGCAGGTGAGCCGGTTTGTGGCCAATCC
>SZWC01002349.1:0-61741 GCA_023375785.1 Penium margaritaceum | reverse complement strand
GTGGCTGGTTCAGGCCACTTCCCAGGAATGTGCTTTTGAGTTCTAGGACTGGACAGACACCTATAAAAGGACTTGTCTTGCATGCTGATCAATCAACCCTTGCTTGATGCTCTCTTGCGTATTGACGACTTGAGCTCTTCTTGAGATGTAATGCTAAGGCGTTAGTACTCTTGAAGGTGAAGTGTATGCCTGATTAAGTTTGGGGTGCATGATACATGTCAACAAAGGAAGAAGGCCTAAAAACCTTTGTGAGCTTTTTGGTTTCGCGGCTTCTCTGCCAGAGGTGGTTAGCTCAGTAGCTAACAGTGATCACAACACCAACATCTCCATGAGCCTCAGTTTAGAGCAGACTTTACTAGAAAAATGGGGGATACAACTTTAGAATAGCATGCTTGTGATTTGGATGAGTTTTCACACACTTGCATGTTCTCAGGGTGGTAAACCGGGTTGCTGATCCTTGGGGACCACGTGTCCGGTTTGTACCGGCATGTGAGTAACCGCCTGGAGCTCGTTCGCTCCAGGGTCAGGTTCGATCCCCGGGTGGCGTCCGGACCCCACGTTAAGCACCTCGTGTGGGTGGCCCGGTCAACTGGTACATACCACCTCGTTCTCTTGTTACTTGAAAACTCTTGTCACTAGTGTGAAGGCTATCTTTCCCCCGATCCATGGTGTCACCCCGTCTCTAGCCAGCCTACTTGCCTGCTTTCATGCTTGCTCAGTAGCCGCTGCTACCTAAGGGTATCAAGGCAAGGGGAACCCGCTCCCCTTAGCTACAGTCCTGGGTCCTTGTCGGGCCATTTGAGCATAGCGGGTGATCCCGCGCAAGCAACCGCGCATGACCATGGTGAGAGGGAGCCGCAACGTCGACTGCTGCAGCCTGTAGCATCGGACCGGCACCTTACTGTCGCCGTCGTCCACTCGCACCCCGCTGAGCCTCGGTCTCCGCACCTCTAACGGTGCCGCCACGTGTCTGCGGCTATAGCCGCTGCTGTCTTCCAACAGCCACACGTGCAAACCATTCGCATCAGCGCATTATGTCCTCGTGGTTCACGAGGGGTGCTTCTCTTGTGAGAACGGCTGACGAAGCTTCATCGCAGCCCTTATGCACACCGCCGACTCTCGGCCTCCACACTCCACCGGCTGTTCGTGTACTCCACGCAGCAGCACGCTCTGCACACGTGGCTCATGTGGTGCCTCCTCTCCTGCCTACGGAACTCACACGTCTCCGTGTGCACTTCCGCCCCCTGCACTAATCCAAGTCTCCTTTGTGCACCTTTTGACACCTCAGGCTGCCCTCTGGGCAGCCAAGCACTTGGCGCGCTGGATTCTCCTCCCAATACCGAGCTGATCCCAACGTATCCCACGGCCGCACGTGAGCGTGCCCGCGTCGACAGAGAGCTTGCATACTACGAGGAGCGGGCTAAGCGGGAGATTTGGTCGAGGGTGCGTCGCAGCAGTCCGGGCTATCACCCCGGCGAGGACTACGACCCTGCTGACTACTACAAGTGGGCGGACGCGCGGGACCACGCAGCCCACTTCCAGTCCGCCTCTGACGACTCCCGGACGGTGCAGAACGAGCCAGCTACGGTGCCACCATGCGACCACCGACCTCTGCACACACTGGTAAGCCCACCCGTCTCCCATAGAACGCGCCAGCGGCATCGACGTGCCGCTGCTCATGACTCAATGCCGCACTCTGCAGCAGCAGAATCACAGGCACACCCCTCTCGTCGTGCTGCATCGCCAACTACGTCAAGTACAGGTTCATCGTCATCCCCATCACCCGGCATTCTGTCTGCCCTACAAGCTGCACTTGTGTCTAGTGCTGCAGTTGTGTCCACATTTGCAGCCATTGCTCGCGCCACATTTGCACCGGCCAGCACTGCCGCCAGTAGGGCCGTTGAGATCTACCCCTTGGCTGCAGTTGATCAGGGCCCCTTAGCAGCTGCACCTGTCAACGTAATGACCCAGATTGCTGCCACAACAGATGCTGTCGCATCAGCAGCAGCTGCAGCGGCCACAGCGCTCTCCAGTGCGGTTGACTCCATCCACGTCTCCACCTCACAGCTGTCTTCCCTGCCCTCATCTTCAGCCTCAGTGACACGCCACGTTCAGCGCCTAGTGTCGACCGCCGCAGCAATCTCCACTCTGTCAGCGGCAGCATTGACAGGAACAGCCTGCCTCATCGTCTCCATCTCGGCTGCTGTTGCAGTGGTCGCCTCCTCAATTGCGACAGCTCTTCCGCCACTGTTCTCACTACGCCGCAGCGCTTGGTGAGCTTGGTCTCTCCCTCTCTTCCTGGCCTCCTCTGTGTTGATGTGTTTTGTGCGACCAGGTTGTTGCCTTGCACCGGACTTCCACGCACCCATCACACTTTTCCCACGCCCACTGGGGCTGGGAAAACTCCGTCGAAATTTTCTTGACAGAGTTGCGTCACTGGCAGAATGCCGGTTGACGAAGACCAATACGCGGCCTTGCAGGCTGAGTTGCAACGCGAGCGCGCTGCTCTTCAGATAGCGTTCACTACTGAGCGTGCCGTTTAGGACAAGCTGCGTGCAGAACAGGCTGACCAAGAAACGTTTGCAGATCACATCGCTGATCTGGTTCTTAACCGCCTTCAGCCCACCTTGCGCACCACACAGTCGGCTAGCATTGCTGCTGCATTCTCCACTTCCCCCGCTTCCGCATCCACCCCTGCTGGCTCATCCTCCTCTGACCCCTTCGCAGTCACCGCTACCGCTGGCACAGCCGCAGCCAAAGCGCTCGCCCCATCAATTCAACGCAAACCCGACTTTGAATCAAACCCATCCCACTTCACCTCTAACCTGACCTTTCACTTCTGGGAGGTCCGTTTCAGTGCATGGACGTAGGGAGAACAACTCTAGGAATACTACCGTGAGCCAAATCCCTTTGCTAACCCACCTTTTGTGCTTGTTGAGTCTGAGTCTGCTCGCGCTGTTTGTGCTCGCATTCGCAGTGGACCTGATGATCTCACAGACGAGATCGGTTCCTACAACGCGGACACAGCACGCCGCACCCCTGCTGACCCTGTTGGTGCCTACGCACTGATCAAAAGGCGTACTACAGTGACTGGTCATGCTGCTCTGAGCGTGCTCACTGTCCAATTCAACACGCTCTCAATGCTTGCTGATGAAACCGCTGATGCCTATTGGGCTCGTAGTTTGTGACTGCTGTGCGATCTTGGTGAGGCCGCCCCAGGACAGCTACCTGCAGTTCTTTCCATTGTCAACGGCCTTATTCCAGAACTCAGTAACATCTTCCGAGAGGTGAAGGCGACTGAGCTTGAACGTCTTGCTGCCATTCCCGTTCCAGCTGATGCACCCCCTGGCATTGGTGCCTTGTGGGAGTTCACCTCTCAGCGTCTCACGAACTGGTGGAGCGCACTGTAGAACAAGCGCATCCACCGCGTAGCCGTTGCAGCAACTGCCATTGCCCTCCCTTCCTCCACCTCCTCTGCTCCTGCATCATTGTCTACCACCACTCCCCTCTCTACTGCCACATCTCTCGTTTCTCAAGGGGGTGGCCGAGGTGGGAGGGGTGGCAAGAGCAAAGGCCGAGGGGGTGCCTCAAGGAGGGGTGGCCAAGGCAAAGGTGGAAAGAGTCGCGTCTCTGATGATGCTCCATCCTCATCTTCTTCCTCCAGCACTGTCACGTGCTGGAACAGTGGCGTTACCGGTCATGCGGCACCCAAGTGTCCAGCACCTCCTGATGATGCCCGCCTCGCCTCAGCCATGCGTGCCCATTGGACTCGCTCCACTGGCTCCAGTGGATGCTCCTCTCGCTCCACCTCCACCGTCACCACCGGGCACACCTCACCTCCAACGCTGCTGCCTACAGCACAGTCCTTGCGCCGCCGTCACCACTCCCTCCCTGGGGCTGGCCTCCTGGACTCGGCAGCCCCGTCTACTTCGGGCCTCCGTCTGGTTTCTACTCTCCTCTACCATGGGTGTCGTCCATCGTCGCGCCTCAGCGTTCCTCTCCTGGCGTCGTCATCACCGGCCCGTCGGAGGACACCCGTCAGCTGGACTTCGCCCTCTCCCATGCCGTCTACCAGCGCCACCTCCGTGATCAGGGAAGTGAGTGTGCGTTCAGCCTTGGGGGCGCTTGCGTGTGCTGATAACTCGTCCCTTCGTGGTTCGTCGCCTGGTCATGTTCAGGGTCACCCCTCAGTGGATGTTCCATGGATTGAGCACTGGCAGTCTTACAGTCTCCCTCGTTGTCTGGTTGCATGTGGTCAGCGCCTTCTGCCTCGCTCTGCTATCGCCGCTGTGAGTCATGATCCTTCGTCTGTTCGTGTGGTGAGTGGCTTTTGGATCCTTGACTCAGGAGCCACTCACCACATGACCTCTTGTCTTTCCGCGTTCGTTTCCCTAGGCCCCGTGGGCTCCGTTCGCTTTGTACGCACCGGCTCTGGTCAACTTCTTCCTGTCCAGGGTGTTGGGGTTGTCCGCTTTGTTGGCCTTGGGGGGGAGCTCTTTCTGCCCGACGTTCTGTATGTGCCTTCTCTTGAGCTCAGTCTGCTGTCTGCTACGACTCTTGACGACCAGGGCATGGACTTCTCCTCCAGCCGCGGCATTGCATCTGTTTTGCATCATACCACTGGTCGTGTCCTTCTGCGTGGCACTGGTTGTGATCGCTTGTACCGTGTGCCGTCCTTTGCGCCACACCCTGCCACCACTGCTCTTGTTCATGTAGCACGCTCTCTCACTCAGGCACATGCACAGCTGCTTCATCGCCGTCTCTGTCACATTCACACTGCTACCATTGACAGTTTTCTTCGAGAAAAGCTAGCTCATGGTCTCGACACTGACACATTCCCTGCCCCCTGTCCCAATGACTGTCTTGACTGTGCCCAGGGCAAAATGCACCGTTCCCCTTTTTCCACTTATGAATCTTGTACGTCTCACCCCCTCGACCACTTGCATGCAGACGTCATGGGACCTCTTGCCCATGACGCCCTCGGGGGCATTGGTCGCTATGTCCTCTGTCTCACCGATGACTTCTCCCGCATGCGTTGGGTGTTTGCCCTTCGGCAAAAGAGTGATGTCTGTCCCACACTTGAGACCTGGCTGCCACAGGCCGAACTGGCCTGTGGTCGCCATCTAAAGGTCTTTCGCTGTGACCGAGGTGGCAAATTCATGGGTCCCACTGCTCGCTTCGTGACGTCTCGCGGAGTATGTATGGAACCGTCGGGTCCATACACACCCCAGCAGAACGGCGTCTCTGAGCGTTGGAACCGCACTCTCGCCGACGGTGTCCGCACTCCCCTCAGCGAGTCCTCTCTCTCCCATGCTTCTCTTTCGAGGCCATGTCTTACATGACATGGGTGTGGAACCGTTTCCCTCATGGTCCCCTCCCTCATCACGTTACTCCCCTTGAACGCTGGTATGGTCGTCGTGCTGATCTCCATCTCGCTCGTGTCTGAGGCTGTGTCACTGCTGTCTGGTTGCCGGACGATGCTCGTGATGGCAAACTCAGCCCTCGTGCTCATCTGTGCACCTTCCTAGGTGTCTCTGCTATGTCCAAAGCATGGCGCTTTTGGGACTCTGACCGCTCTCGTGTCATTGAGTCCCGTGACGCCTTGTTCTTCGAGGATGTCTTTCCCCGTGATCTGGCCCATGTTCCTCCCTCTTCCTCTCTTTCCTCGCTCCGTCGGCTTGGGGGGGGGTATGTCTGTTCCAGCCTCCAATCTCCATGTGTTCTCTTCTCCCTCTCACACAGCACCTCAGTGTGCCACCAACACAGACGTTGTAGACGAGGACTCCCCCTCGGAGTCCTCTAAGTCCTCATCCTCCTCTACCTCTTCTGAGTCTGCAGCGTCACAGTCCTGCTCAGACTCCGTGTCATCTCAGCTGTCCTCTGGCGGTGCCAATGTCCCCCACTCAGTGCCTGTTCACACACAGTCCCCCGTCCACCCTGTTCCCGACTCATCCCCTGACTCGTCCTCTGAGTCTTCCCCGGTGGCTGACATGATTGGAGGTGATCCACCTCGGACTGTGGCCTCTGAGCCTGAACCCTACACTCGTGGGGAAGGCTTCGTGCCCTCCCCCCTTCTCAGTCCTCTCAGCTCTTCCGTGGATGCTCTCGCTCCTCTGGGACACGTGCTGATTCTGCCTCTATCGAATCTTCCAGAGCCCCTCGGTCTACACAGCGAGTCACACGCTCGAGCGCCGCGACCTCCACAGGTGGCCCTTTGGTGCGGCCCACTGGCCTTGATGCACTTGGCCTATCTGTTAGCGTCCTGCATCCCAACTCAGCAGTCGGCTATGCTCTTGTAGCCCATGAGTTTCACAGTGCCCTAGAGACTTCCGTCGCCGGGTACGTTGCATCATGCTTCGCGGCCTCAGGGCTCCCTGTCCTTCCCCCCGAGCCTACCACTGTCCGGCAGGCTCGTGAGGCAGCTGATGCTGATCTCTGGGAGAAGGCCATGCAGGAGGAGCTCACAGCCTTCCAAGAGCATGGAGTCTTTGAGCTCGTTGACCTCCCGGCAGGCCGCAAGGCAGTCTTTGCCAGGTGGGTACTTCGGTGCAAGCTGAAGCCCGATGGGAGTCGTGACCGGTACAAGGCACGACTCACGGCCAAAGGTTTCTCCCAGATTCCAGGGATTGACTTTGATGAGACCTTTGCACTGGTCGGGAGGTATACCACTTCTTGAGCACTATTGAGTCTCGTCGCCCAGCATGACTGGGAGCTGGAGCAGATGGACGTCAACAATGCTTTCCTGCATGGAAAGCTCGATGAGGAGATCTACATGATCCAGCTACCCGGCTTTACCGATGGCACGAACAAGGTGTGGCGACTGCACAAAGCCCTCTATGGGCTCAAGCAGTTGCCACGCTGTTGGAACATGGAGATCTCCTCCACCCTTGAGCGAGGCGGTTACCGCCGCAGCACGGTTCATCCGGCACTCTTCTTGAGTGTCCCCTCCGAGCCATTTGTGGCCATCCTTGTCTACGTTGACGATCTGCTTTTTGCTTCACCCAGCCCCGCAGCTGTCCAGTCCGTGAAGAACTTGCTACAGTCTACGTACAGGATGAAGGATCTAGGTCCTGCACGTGTGTTCCTGGGCATGGAACTCGAGCGTGACCGCCAGCGTTGCACTTTGCACGTGCACCAGGCTGCTTACATTCGCACGCTGGGGGAGCCCTTCACTTCCTTGCTTGTTGACGTTCCCACTGCTTCCACACCGATGACTCCAGCAGGTCAGCGCCTACTGAAGTCACTCGATCCAGCTCAGCTGGGGGAGATTGTTGATGTCACCGATTACCTCAGTGTGGCCGGCTCCCTCATGTATCTCGCTACCACCACCCGGGCGGACGTTGCCTTCTCGGTTAACTTCCTTGCCCAGTTCTCCCAACAGCCACGTCAGAGACACCTCGAGGCGGCACTTTGTGTGATACGCTACGCGCTGTCCACTGCACGTGTGGGACTGTGCTATCGTGCACAACTGTCTGTGGTGGTAGACGGTTACACAGACAGTGACTGGGCGCATGACACAGATGCTCGTAGTCGTACTGGCTACATCTTTCTTGTTGGTGGGACTGCTGTCTCTTAGACAAGTGGAAAACAGGGTTGTGTCGCTTGAAGCTCCAGTGAGGCTGAGTACGTGGCACTCGGTGCAGGAACGTGTGAGAGTGTGTGGCTGTCCCGCCTGTTGCAACAACTGCATGTCCCCATCCGTTGCATTACTCTGTGCTGTGACAACGAGAGTGCAAAGGCAATCGCCGAGCACGATGGCATGCATCACTCTCACACAAAGCACATCAACATCGAGTATCACATCATTGCTGCTCGAGAGGGTCACGTGCTCTGGGTCGATACTCGTCAGCAGCGTGCAGACTTCCTTACTAAAGCTCTCAGCAGTGGCATGTTCAAAGCGGCTGTCCATGCTGTTGGTCTGCTGTGCTCACGTGATGTCCCTGGCTGATGCGAGTCCTGTACGTCTTGCTGCTCTGTGATGTGCTCTCTCTCTCTCTCTGTGTGGGTTGCTCATCTGTGGTTCATGGGGGAGTGTTGGTTATTGTCGTGACACACGCAAGTGCCCTCTTGTCTCTCCACACACACTCACTTCATCACTGCAGGTGATTAAGCTCCACTGAGGCTCTCTGGTGCAAGACACAGTATGAGCTGCTCATTGGTGATGTCACCAACTGACTACCAAGTGGTGATCACAACACCGACATCTCCATGAGCCTGAGTTTAGAGCAGACTTCACTAGCAAAATGGGGGATACAACTGTAGAATAGCATGCTTGTGATTTGGTTGAGTTGTCACACACTTGCATGCTCTCAGGGTGGTAAACCGGGTTGCTGATCCTTGGGGACCACGTGTCCGGTTTGTACCGGCAAGTGAGTAATCGGCTGGAGCTCGTTCGCACCAGGGTCAGGTTCGATCCCCGGGTGGCGTCCGGGCCCCACGTCGAGTACCTCGCGTGGGTAGCCCGGTCAACTGGTACATACCACCTCGTTCGCTTGTTACTTGAAAACTCTTGTCACTAGTGTGAAGGCTATCTTTCCCCCGATCCATGGTGTCACCCCGTCTCTAGCCAGCCTACTTGCCTGCTTTCATGCTTGCTCAGTACCCGCTGCTACCTACAGGTGTAACAGCCGTGGGCTGTTTTGCGACTAACTTTGGAACCAAAATGTAGGCCCTCAGAATAGTCAGTCCAAGAAGGAGTAGCAAATGGTCGCCTCAGCCCTTATGACTGAGACAAACCGTGCCACAAATGGACGTAGTCGTCATAGGGCATATTTGTAAACATGCAACCTAATCCTACTTCTTCCATGTGGCATTGCCACGCTGGAAACATGACCCTAACTTCATTCTAGGAGTGGAGGAGGAGTGTTGCGATGGACTTTCCATCACGCACTCCTTTCTCCTCAAATCCGGCCACGGATTATTTTCGGGCTAGAGTCAAACTCGACTCTAGCCCATACATTTTCCGGAATTTGGCTCCTCGAAACCTGAGCCTCGAGTACCCGAAGTAACCGATTATTATTTAACGACCATTTCTTACCGTAAAAATATTGTAACATGTCGAGTCTCCAACTCCTTCTCTGAAGTCGTCGTCGGAGTTCGCAAAAAATGGCGTTCTCAGTCCACGTCAGGGGTTTACCCCCTTCGTAGGACTGAGGGGCAATCGCCATCAATGATCTAGAGAAGGGAGACTCGAATATTTCGAGTCTCCGGAGGCCCATTTCTGATTTTAACCCCATCCCTGGTTTTGGGACCCAAACCAGGGGTTTTACCTCGAACTCATATGTTCGCACAAGTTTATTCGTTTCATTTATGTCGAAGTTTGTCACAAACGAACTTCGATTTACGTTTTGCCGTTCTAGTGCAAAATCGTTGTGTGCGAGGCACGCTGGCAATTTCACGCCAGTTTCTCTCGCCTCTCGTCCCTCGTCTTCCTCCCTCGCTCGCTTGCTTGCAAGGAGGGCAAACGGGGGCGAGGGCACGAGGCCACGAGGCCTCACCCTCGAGGCCCTCGTGGCCCCTCAGCCGCCGATCGGGATAAGGCCGCGATTGGCGGCTGGCGGCTGGCCGGCCGGTGGCCAGCCGGTCGCTTGGCCGGCTGCCGGCTGTCCAGCTGGCCGGCAGCGAGCTGGCCGGCGGCCAGCAAAATTCTGGCCGCCGGCCAGCCCTCGCTAACACAAGGGGCGGTGCGCAACCACCACTCGCTTCAGCGAGGAGGGAGGGCCGAACCGGCCCTCCCACTACATTCCTCCCCACTTATTATGAACTGTCTCGGTTCATGAACAACAAGCAGGATTGTAAGTTAGTGAGTCATAAACATTGTGAAAGAAAATTAATAATTTCAATCACCAGCTAGACATGATCACGTGCATGGTACTTGGACCTAAGCTACAGCTTGTAGGTGAGCACGGCTAGCGGCCTCCCCCTTTAGGCTGGAGCGTCCGCGCGATAACCATGTTGGGCGTCCCCAACCTCCTATGGTCGCTGTCCATGAATACTGCCGTGTGGGAATGTTGTTTAATTTTTCCGTGTTCAGGTGGTACCTCCTGCCACGCGTCGATCTGTGCGAGCTGCAAGCTTGCTCCAGCACTCGTTGACCACCCCTGTGGACAACCGAGATTCGGGCTCCCATGAATTAAGTTCAGGTCCACAACCGGTCCAATGAACGAGGTACTCCCTAACAACGCGCGACCGAAGAGTACGCTCTTGGTGCTGGAGTAGGCGAAGGACCTCGTATTGGCCGTTGGCAGCAAGGACTGTTGGCAGTGGCTGAACGGTTCTGTCTGCCGTGTATGGAGCCAGCAGGTTCACATGAAACACGTCATGTATCTTCATACTCAGTGGAAGTAGCAATCGGTATGCCACTGGCCCGATGCGTGCCACAATGGGAAACAACCGAATCCACTTTGGTAGAACTTTTTTTGCCCCTGGCGACTTCAGTTGAAGGTTTTTAATGCTAAGTAGCACTTTGTCACCGATGTCAAACGAGACCTCTCGGCGACCTTTGTCGGCATATGTCTTTTGTCGCTGCCGAGCTGCTTGAAGGTGACCCTTCGCCTCCTGTAACAAGGAGTCGATGTGCACGGCAAAGGCTTGAGCGGAAGGAACCTGCCCTTCTGTACTCCCACTCTTCACCAATGAAGAGGGTACCACTGGATGCCAACCACTGTTCAACACAAACGGTGTGAACTGTGTGGAATCATTCACCGAATTGTTCACCGCAAACTCTGCCGGTGCTAGGAATTCGTCCTAATCATGCATGGCAGGGTCCATGTACATGTGGAGCATCTGCTCCAGAGTGCAATTCATGCACTCTGTTTGTCCGTCGGTTTGAGGGTGAAATTCCATCGACATTTGTGACTCACTGCCAAAGTACTAGTGCATATTTTGCCAGAACTTACTGGCAAATTTTTGATCTCGATCGGCGATAATGTGCAATGACAAGCCGTGGTACTTTACGACATCCTCAAAGAAGAGATGAGCGGTCTCCTCTGTGTTCACGTTAGTGGTTGTTAGAATGAAGTGTGTCATCTTCGTCAAAAGATCCACAACCACTAGCATTGCATCGTGGCCACGGGCCGTGTCCGGAAGACCAGTAATGAAATTCTAGGTTGACGCACTCCCATGGAGTCCCAGGAATGGGAAGCTGTTGGAGGTGTCCAGCAGGCTTCTTCTTACTAGCCTTATACCGAAGACATGGGTCGCATGTCATGCAATACATACGGACATCGACACTCCATCCTGGCCACCAATAGTGGTCCGAGAGTGCCTGTCTGGTCTTTCGGGGTCCCACATGACCTGCGACCGGCGGGTCGTGGAACAGGGAGATAACCTTTGCTCGAAGGTCTCCCGAGTTTGGCACAAAAACTTGTTCTCCGTGCCAGAAGATTCCTGCAGCCTCCACCAAGCCGTACTTGTCCAGATTTCGAGAGTCTTGAAACCAAGAATTCACACAGTATCCCATCCGAATCCTGTTTACAAAACCATTGTAATGGATAATCTCTCGTGGTGGTTACCGCAGAGGTGTAGGGGGATTTGGTGATTGTATTGTTGGTGTTGCAATGGCCATAAAACACCCATTGACCTCAGTGGTTGCTTTAATTTCCACAGGCTGTCGGCTTAGTGGATCGGCCATATTGATGCGTCCTGGCCGATATTCCCATGTGAACGAGAATCGGCTCACGTATTTGCTCCAACGCGCCTGTCGTCTTGGCAGGTTCGGTTGCGCATGGAAAAACACCAATGGATTATGGTCGGTCACGACCATCACACCCCCTTCAGTACCCTCGAGGTAGCAATGCCACATCTTGAAAGCGTGTACTACCGCAAGGAGCTCTTGATCCCCAGTCGTGTACCGCATTTTCGCAGGGATGAGCTTCCAGCTCTCATACGCAACCAGGTGACCATTCTGCATGAGGACGGCTCCGAGTCTTGCTACCGACGCATCACATCGAACCTCCCACGGTTGCGATGGATCCAGAGGAGATAGGATGGGCGTCGTGGATATAAGATTTTTGACTTTGAGAAAAGCGTTCTCGCAATCAGATGTCCATTCCCAACGCACGTCCTTTTGCGTGAGCGTGGTTAGTGGTGCTACCAGGGTCGAATACCCTTGCATAAACCGTCAAAAGTAGTTTGCAAGGCCGAGGAAAGACCAAATCTGCCCAACATTTTCGGGGCGTGGCCAGTCCACAACGGCTTGGACCTTTCGTGGACCGACACGGATGCCGTCCTCGCCGACGATGTGTCCAAGGTATTCCAGCTCATCTTGTGCAAACTTGCACTTGCTCACTTTTGCATAGAACTTCTATTCCCAAAGGATTGCGAGAACTTCGCGCAGATGTTTTATGTGCTCTTCCATTGATTTGGAGAAAACCAAGATATCATCCAGGTACACCAAGACAAATTGTCCGAGTTGCTTGGCGAACGTTCGGCTCATTTTTCCTTGGAAGGTTGCCGGGGCATTTGTAAGCCCGAAGTATAACACTCAGAACTAATAGTGTCCCATGTGCATTCGAAACGCATTTTGGACACATCATATTCCGTGATGCGGATTTGATGGTACCCTCGAGACAAATCCAAGGACAAAAATGCTTTCGCACCTTGGCGTTGGTCAAAAAGGTCCTCAATCCTTGGTAAGGGGAATCAATTTTTCACCGTCAACTTGTTCAACGCCCGGTAATCTACGCACATGCGTAAACCACCATCCTTTTTGTTCACAAAAAAGATCGGCACACCGTACGGTGAGCTACTGGGCTTGATCCACCCTTTTGCAAGGTACTTTTTGATTTGGCGTTCGGCCTCTCGCCTTTCTACTGGACTAAGGCAATACATGGGTCTCAACAAAGGAGTCGCCTCCGGTTGCAGCGGAATCGTGTGGCCCATGTGTCTTTCTTATGAAAGCCCAGCCGGTGGGCCTTGGAATACATTCGAGAACTCCGCCAATAGAGATTTGATCTCTTGTGGCGTGTCTTCCTTCATGTTGTCCTCCACTTTCCGTAGCTGAGCCAAGAAGTATCGACAACCTTGTCGAATACGTCTCTTGACCTGCATCACAGACAAGCTGGCACGGACTTTGAGTCGGGCCGGTGATAATTCCGTACTCGGAATCAACGTAAAGCAGCGTTGTCCTTTTCGAAGGATCAAACGCTTTGATTCAAAGTACATTAGAACCTTGTTCCCACGGAGCCAGGGATTGCCTAGTACCACGTCAAACGGGTCAAGAAGGTTGAGTACCTTCAACGTGACACTCTGTGTGTGCCTTTGAATACAAATTTTTGCTTTACAAGTACCGATCACGGGTACCGTATGGTTGTCACCGACAAAAACTGCGCCATTCGATGGCTCGTATTTCAGGCCAACCTATCGTGTAAAGTCAAGACTAACAAAAGAGTCGTCTCCTCCAGTGTTAGCTAGTACGTTCACGGGAGCACCAGCTAGGTGTCCTTGGAACAGCATCATCATGTTGCCTCTACTCTTGCGAGTAAACAGGCTCGAAGCCGAGTTTGTGATAAACATGGAATCTGTACGACAGATGTCGCAACTCCCATGATTCACCCACTCGATTCTACATCTTGTGGGCACATGTGAATTCGGCTAGCACCTTCCAGTCTTTAAACTTGAATGGGTCAAAATTATCAACTAAGGGTACTGCGAACGTGATTGAACTCATTGCATTGAGGGCATTTGCTTCAATCACTGTATCACACAACTCTTGCACAGTGGTCGGTGTCGCCACCACTAAGCATGTACGATCATGCATCTCGTTCGGAGATGCAAGGTTTAGTGGGCAATGTCGGTCAGCAAGCGTAGAATGCGGTTCAAAAAGTGGAGAGAAGACAATAGAGAAATTTGAACTCGTCAAAAACTCACTCAACAAGAGGATTGTTTGACATCCTCATCTGAAAACATGAACCCACACTCGTGATGAAGTTTTACCCCAGAGTGGTCCCCACTAACGTCACTCAGGGGTGGGGAAAACCTGCCCCACGGCCTTGTCCGTTACCACAGCCGGGCCCATTGCCGCGACTGCGACCCTGTCCACGGCCCTGTTCGCAGTTGTAGACAGGGCCGTGGACGGGGTGTTGCTGCTGTAGCTAACGCCACGGCCTCTTGTCCACCACGACGGGCTGCTGCTGCTGTAGCTAACGCCGTAAAGTGGCCCAGCTGCATGCAGTTGTGGCAGAGCCCTTTGCGGAAGGTTGCGTTGCGATGCTCACGCGCCGCCTGCAGCTCGTCATTCTTGTGGCTGCGCTTGTTGTTGGGGCCCTTGTGTCCACCAGACTTCTTGGCTTGAGTATTTGCGCACTGCTTGCCCTTGACCCCGCCTCGCTGTCCAGCTGACCCATCAGCCCCTGCAGCGTCTATGCGCATGTCACGGCCTTGTTGTGCATGCGTGATCGGCTGTGCATGAGAGTAGTGCTTCGGGTTTGCCGAATACACTTCGCTCATGTAGTCACGCAACGCCCTCCAACTTGTCAAAGCTTGGCCAGTGGCTGTCGTGGTGGTCTTGTCCTTCAGCTTCTCGCTGGCGAGACCATCACGCAAGTACTCTAGTAGCATACACTCTGGGTACTTGAAGGTCTGAGTCCCATTGCCCTCGGTGAAGCTTTCGGCTTCCTCCACGAGTGCGATAAACTCGCTCAAATAGGATTCGAGCAAGCTGCCCAGCTGCCTGAAGTCCTTGATCTTGTGGAAGGCGCGATGTGCCTCCTCACGTTGGGTGCACTTATTGCGCATGATCGCGCAGAAGGCCTCCCACGGCATGGGCTGCCACTCGAGGTGCGGCTGCTGCGCACTCGACTCCTTGACCACATGCTTGAAAAGTTTGTCTTCAAGCCGCGTCGTGGCAAGGTCGCCCCACTGACTGAGTGGAGCCTTGTGGACACGTAGGACGTGCTCCATGTGATTCAGCCAGTCGGTCAGCTTCACGCCCTTCCGGAAGATCTCCACACTATGAAGGAAGGACGTGTTCATGACCGGCCTCAAAGTCGTCGAGGTAGGCAAGTCATCGCTGCCACCGACAGTGGCATCCGTAGTTGTGGCACGCTGTGCTTGCTGCTGCATCCGCACCTGGGTCACGCTCTACAACACCTTGTCGAGGTCGTTGCATCGGCGGCTTGCCTCATGGGTGACCAGGCGCTACAACTGGCGATCACGGTCGAGATCCGTGATGCTCTGCCCGACGTGGGCCAGCAGGTTGGCAAACGTGAACTTGAGCTCTGATGTCGTCAAAGCATCAGCGATAGCCACCAGGGCCTCGCGTTGTCCGTGCACCCTTATCCACTACAGGAGGGTATGGTTTGCGTACACGCCTCCAAGGAGTCTCACCTTTCGGAGGAGACTGTCCTCGGCGATGGCGCTCGAGTGGGCACTGCCCTGCCCCATTGCAGCCACATCGTAGGAAGGGGGGATTTCCCCCATTCCTCTAAGTGGTGGCGTATCTCCACCATCGGTGGTGATCTTGAGTCAGCCTACTGCCTCAGCAGCAAACTCCACGAGCCTACGACGGTCATCGTGAATTGCCTTTGCGGCGTCATCGTCCGGCTCATTTTCACGGGAACTTCTTGTGTGACCGCTTTCAACATCCTTGCTGCTCTCGGTAGTCTCACTGTCGTCGGCAGCTTCAGGCAATGCGGCGGGCATCTTATCCTTCTCAAGCAATCGGCTCAATTTTGCCGCACGACGATGGCGATGGTCGCAATCCTCGTCGCCTTCGCCATCATTGGCGTCGTGCTCTTCGTTGGGGTCCCCCTGTAGGAGATCCTCTTCCATTGGGTCGTCCGTCGCATGGGGATCGTCCACGTATGCGTCGCGCACTTTTTCGGCCCCCGCACGCTTCTCGGTGTCACCGAGGTTGGCGTCGGTTGCCTTAGGAGGTACGGTGGCCTTAGGCGGTACGATTGCCTTAGGTGGTACGGTTGCCTTTGGATTGGCAACTGTGCTCGCGGTGGTGGCCCCCAAAACTTGAAGTCCGCCGAGAGCTCGAGGTGAGGCCGTCATCACCTTATCCTTGTTGGTCTTGGACGGTCTGGCACTTGCCATCTCGTCGCCCGTGCAACCAGCACGTGAAGACCGTTGTGAAGATCACTCCACAACACAATTTTAGGAGGAATTGCCTCCTAAAATCTTGCTCTCACAATCGGTGAGGCAATTTTAATTTTAGTTTCTATTTTCCTAGGCTGCCACATCGGCACAAGGTCGTGGGTTTTGAAACAAGTCCTCCTAAGCCGTGACTCATGGCACTTGGTAGTAACTAGGATCTAGGAAAACAGAAAATAACAATACAAGGGAATAACAAGAAGTGTGAGTACCGCTCACAAAACTAGGACAAAGAGTAAGAAAACCTAGATAAACAAGAAAATACAAGGTCAAGAAGGAAAAGACTACTTTTCTTCTTGTCTTCTTGTCTTCTGGTCTTCCTTGGTCTCTTCTTGCATCTTCTTGGCACACCTTGCCCCCCCTTGGAGGCGCCTTTCTTGTGCTCCACGGCAATGTGGCGACCTCCAAAAAATTTCCAAGTAGCTCTTTTCTCCTTTTTCTTCTTCTTTGAGGCCGTGAGAGTCGCTGGTATTAGAGGAAGGCGCTTCCCCAATTTTTGGTTGAAGAGGAGCGGAAGGGGCCTTGAGAAGAGGGGAAAAGTAGGTGGTTTTGGGGGTGGGTACTCCCTATCCCGTCCCAAAAAATTTCCTCTAGCCCACTGGGATGGAGAAGACACTGTGGAGAAGAAGCCTTAAAAAAAACAGCTTTTCTCTAGCTTCCTAACGTACTTTACAACGCTTCAAACGGTGAAGCGTAGATGACGTAGTCCCTTTTGGCATTTCTGCTGCTGCTTACAGCTGACAAGGGCGTTTTATATATGTGGTAGCCGCTGTTCCCGTCGAACTCTTGGTCGCGGGGGTCGTCTAGCTCTGAGAACCATAGTAACGTGTCGAGTCTCCAGCTCCTGCTCTGAAGTCGTCGTCGGATTTCGCAGAAAATGGCGTTCTCAGTCACGTCAGGGGTTTACCCCCTTCGCAGGACTGAGGGGCAATCGTCATCAACAACTTAGAGCAAGGAGACTCGAATATTTTGAGTCTCCGGAGGCCCATTTCCGTTTTTAACCCCACTCCTGGTTTTGGGACCCAAACCGGGGGTTTTACCTCGAACTCGTGTGTTCGCACGAGTTATTTTGTTTATTTTATGTCGACGTTCGTCGCAAATGAACTTTGATTTACGTTTTGCCGTTCTGGGGCGAAATCGTCGCGTGCAAGGCACGCTGGTGATTTCGTGCCAGTTTCTCTCGCCTCTCGTCCCTCGTCCCCCTCCCTCGTCCTTGCTCGCTCGCATGCGAGGAGGGCGTGCGGGGGCGAGGGCACGAGGCCACGAGGCCTCACCCTCGAGGCCCTCGTGGCCCCTCAACCATCGATCGGGCTAAGGCCACGATCGGCGGCTGGCGGCTGGCCGGCCGGTCGCTTGGCCGGCCGCCGGCTGTCCAGCCGGCCGGCATCGAGCTAGCCGGCGGCCAGCGAAATGCTGGCCGCTGGCCAACCCTCGCTGACGCGAGGGGTGGTGCACAACCACCCCTCGCTTCAGCAAGGAGGGTGGGCCGAACCGGCCCTCCCGTTGCAAATAGTCTGTACGCTACATTCCTCCCCTTTTGCTTCGAGCCGCCCCGGTTTGTCTTTTCTCATGGAGGTTTGATCATCGCGTATTTCATGATGTAAATCAAACAGAAACAAGTGCAAACAAGATCACACATGTGTACTCTTGTCATCCACAACACGGTTACGTCATGTTCACGCACAATCAACCACACACTTGTGTTTTTGTGATTATGGTCATTTGCGTTCAACATCCAGTGTTGATCGCGTGGTCCCATAGCTCTTGCCAAGATGAGATGCGTACAATCCTTGTACGTTCTTCACAAGTGTTGGTAAGTATTCACCAAAGACTCATCATACGTGTGTATCGATGGCATAGTCGATGCCCTTTGGGACGTACGTTGTCAACGTTGTCATGCCAGTTTGGAAGAGGGTACATAGGATGAATTTTCCTACATTCTGTGTGGTACGTGTTCAGTAAGTTGTTGTGGTGACGCCTCATCCCCCTTGGCAAGGAGCGTCCCTGCGACCAATTAACTTGGCGTCCCCGTGAAAACTGTCAAGGTCCACACAACACTTCCCATGTCGTTCGGATATGATCTCTTCCAAGGGGTTGTTGCCAAGGTGGTACCTCCCCGCAACATTATCAATACGAACAATCCAAGATGTGGACATCAATCCTCTCGGTTTGCAACCACGTGTTTATGACCACGCGTAGGTCTACTAGACCTCTTTGAGCACCTGTTGGTTGGTTGGCTAAACTCAACCAAGCTCCACTAAGCCCATGCAACTTGCATGCTAGCTCTATCTTAGGGTTGGGAGGCACTAGGGTCCTAAGACATGGTTGCTGAGAACACGTGTTTTTCCCTTCAAAGATTGCACTCATCTTTGAAGGAGACGATATTAGTAGTCTGGAAGGAGCAATTGCCGTCAACGTCCATCATTAGACACGACAATTCTCCGACCAAGATGATCTTGGTTTCAACCATCATCTCCTCATTTCTGACTGAAATGGGTACCGTAGGCTGCCGCTCACATCCCTGTCAAAAGCACACTACTTTTGAACAAGGTTAGCTGAGATAACCAATCTCAACAACCATGGATTCTATCCTTGATCGAAGTGTTGTTATTCGCCAAACGGGTGTAACATGATCACAATCATTGCGGTACAAGTTGGACGAGTACCTTTGAGGTGTCAATTCCATGTGATTGTGATCAAACACTTCTGAATCACATTTGGTGATCCTGGAATAACTAGTTCAACAAAAGCTAGTTATGATTATGTACTCGCGTCCAAGGATTCCATTCGAGAACCCGTGAATGGATTGTGTTTGCCAAGATGCAATAATCCGTATTGCTTCAATGTCTTCTATTGTGTACATTCGGTACTTCCAATCAATAGAGTATTTTTCATATGCCTTATCCAAGGCACTTGTAAAGAGAATCTTCCTCATCGAAGACGTGTGACAAACCACCACAATCCTGGATATTATCGCAGCATCATCCCAAAACATATTGTACTTGCATTCGGCAATGTACATCAATTGAACCATCCCAACACCAAGGGGCTTGAGTCACTTCACCATGACGTTTCAGGTCAGTGAAGCATGGTTCGACTACACCGTAGTTATTATGATCTCTCTTGTAGTATGATTGGAATCCATCCACATGATGTTTGAAGAGCATAACGTACACGACTAGTCTACCGTGTCACGATGCTCTCGACTTTGAGACATTTCTCCAAACATCGAAAGAATTGGATGAGAAATATCGTTTCTCAAGGTCCATCTTGAAGAGTCCTCATATCAACATTTAGTTACGACACAATGGTCATTATTTTGCCTCAATGTTGATTATGACTCGTTATATGGTTGGTCGGACCACAAAGGTGTAGGTGCTAACACACTGTTAGCTTCAAGCTATCGGCTTATCGATCGTGTCCACGTTCATAAGCTTTGAGCGGAAAACCTAGACCCTGACGTGATCCCAACTATGTCGTAGTTGGTTAGTAGAAATGTATGAAATCATCATAGTTCTCTGGAGCATTATTAGTAGAAAATGAGTGTCGCTCATTTTCTCTGAAATGGATTTTCACCGAATTGTGGATGAATTTGTCATCGACATCGGTTCACACACTTTTGTCTATCAATGTCCATGACATGTTCACTCGTCGAGTGATGATAGACTGAAGGTGTCGCCTTCAAATTTGTTCACTTTTGACATTTGGTCAATCTTGTCATACGCCAAAATTGATTCTTGCGATCTTCGACCACCGTACTACTGCGTCTCAAATCGTTGAGGACCCATCGAAAAGTCATCGCCCCTCTTTGGCGCATTTACCTCCCCTGTTGACAACAATCCTGTCTTTTGAACAGGGTTGTGAGTACACTCATGTACCTTTTTATCGTCCGTACCAGTCGGGTAGCACGATTTGTATCCATCACTCACCTAGTGATATGACGTCAATGATTTCGCCAATGAGTATTGATTCAGGAATGTCATCCTTGACACATTCAATGATGGACCGATGTTTGCATCGGCCACGACTGATGATGCACAGAACCTCCAAAAGGTACTGATGCATCTTGCACACACCGTGTACAGACAGCGTGATGTCAATCCTCGAGGACTGAAGTTGGCGTGCTAACACACCAGGTCTTTTTAGCATCTCATGAAATAGTCATGAAACGGGTTGAGTCATGAAACGATCGCATTTGCCTTTGGATATTGTAGCACAATAGGACGTGCGACTGTTGTAACACACGTCCTACGACCACCAAACCACTTGTTTGGTGCAATGGTGTCGCCATTTTTATCCAAAAAACCAGCTGATATCATCAGCTTATTGAAGCGTCACAAATCTGTTGTGATCATTTGTCCGTCCAACTTATCCATAACTGGGCGTAGTGATCGATGCACCACCACTTAGTAGATAAGGTGTTTGTGCATTTCGTAAATACTTTTCACGCATGCCGTGTACCTAACTTCATGTGGCTGAAGTACAAGGACATGAATTTTATACCATGATCCATTGAATCGTGTGTTGTCTCTGGTACTTGATCATGCCCGCTGACCCATTGCGGTCATGCAAGCCGTGCATATTCTGGAATTGGTGTTCAACCGACTCGGCTTTTGTAGCACATACCATTTATGGATACGGAGGAGTTTGTCCACCTTTAGCATGGTCCAAATTTGAGGAAATCGTCCTCGTCAAACATGCGATTTATCCGTTAAAGTTTGTTTCATACTTCTCTCGGAAGTACCCTTCCATATTGCTGTTGGCAGGGCGAAGTTTTGAACTTCCAATGGTTTTCATTGTCGGTGACGATCGAGATTGCTGTATTTTTGTTACGCCGTGCGGGCATAAATCTGATCACCATAGCCGTCCGTGATTGTTTACGGACATGTCTGTCGATTCTGTATGTGAAGAATTTGACAGTATGACCATCCTCGACTTTGTCGAGATGCCTTGTAAATGTCAAACAACGTATTTTTGGTACTTCAAATTATGCGCTTGATGCACTTGTCCATAGAACCACTTCGTGCATAGATCATATGCTTTTGTTTGGTGGTTTATTGCAAGCTAGCTTGACGAGGCAACGAGTTGGCTAGTTCTTGCTAGTTGATACAACGGGGTGCGATCGACACCCATGTTATCTGTGCAATGGGCATCTTACAACATGTGTTGTACCATCAACACTAGCATAGCTAGCCCAACTGTAACTCATGGCCATAATGGTTCGGCACTCGCATGAGTGGTGCATTTGGCACCCATGACAAAAGTGCAACCCGCAGCTTTTGTCAATCGTGCAATCGACGTCTACGCCAATGGTGCATTCAACACTCGTGTCAACAATTTAACCGACGCACCCGTCGACCATGCATTCAGTGTTCCTTGGGATTGTGAGGTTGGCACTCGCGTGAATGCTACAATTGCATCTCCCATGTTGGTCATGCTCTCAGTGCAACCCTTGTGCAGGGATTTTCACCATCGCGTGTGTGTTGAGTGTGATCGGCACTCACTCTCTCCTTTCATCAAAATCCAAGCACAAATGTCATGCCTTGTATCCTTGGTGCAATCGGCATGCATGTGGATTTGCAACTGGCCTTTGCTTTGGTCAAACCTCTGCAGACCATGCGCTGTGCGTTCGTCACTAGAATCACAGATGCTTTCGGCATCCGTGATTAAAGTGCAACTAGCACTTTTTGGCTGGTGTGTTTGACACCGAGAAAATTTTCTGCAACCATCACTTGTGATGTTTCCGGTAGTGCAATCAGCACTGACGTCGATGACGTGGTCCATGTTTGTGTACCAATGAAATCAACACTCATTTTGTGTTTTCTGCATATTTCGCATTGTTGCGACGAGTAGGTCAGTCGTCAAGTATTCACACCACGTACGGTGCCTTATTTTTTTTACTCTAGATCAAGAGGTCGTCTCGATGTACGTCACTGTTGTGGTTTTGCAACCCAGTGTCGTAGTGTCTCTTTTCAGCAAAAAAATTTGTTTAGCGCATGTACGTCCCGCGTTGAGCCATGTTGTGGCTCTCAACGATCACTCCTTCCGGGTTTTCTCACATAATACCCCAAACTTTGAGGTTAATTCAGAAACATTTAGGCACTGTCGGTGCGAAATTTCTCGCATTGAAACTTTTCTAAGTGATTTCCGTCCACATTTAGGCACTGTCGG
Organism: Penium margaritaceum; assembly: GCA_023375785.1. Taxonomy (NCBI): domain Eukaryota; kingdom Viridiplantae; phylum Streptophyta; class Zygnematophyceae; order Desmidiales; family Peniaceae; genus Penium; species Penium margaritaceum. Next base: position 39,472 of record SZWC01002349.1, on the reverse strand, counting down.
TTTTTCTCCTTTTTGTCCTTCGGAACATAAAAGAAAAGGAAAATCAGAACCGCTGATTTTCGGAAGAGCTTAACTAGAGCTTTTAGATTTTTGCAGCAAAACCCATGGTCAACTTGACCACAGACTCAGGTTCGACCACAAATGTGTTCACCATTTCAGACGTTTTTTGTAAACGGTTAAGATAGAATTCCTCGACTTGAGAATTCATAGAAAATGAACATAATTCTGGCACGTCAAGTGCAATTTTTTTGTTTTCTTTGGGTTTGATGCTTGGAATCTTCCAAGTGTCACCCGTTGGTGTGTTGGGATAACTATCGGTCTTCCTATTTTCCCATGAACAGGAAAATTATTTCAGACAATATTTGAGAACTTCTCAAAGTATTGTAGAATTCAGACCTGGCTCCTTGCCGTTTTTTACAGCGGTCAGAACTTGGTTCAAACAACAAAGCTATCTCTTTTTCTGTGGGCCAGCCATGAAGGCTGGGTACGAAAACCAAAAGGAAGATATCCAGAGAGATTCCATACAACGACCTCCAAGCCACCGACCGGGAGTCAACCTGTTGTGCTAGTCGCGCATGTCCGACAGCCGCCTAAGTACTAATAGGATATTTTGTTGTTTCTGGCGGGCCATCACCTCCGCCAGACAAGGAAGGAGGGAGGAAACTTCCTCCTCTCCTCTTCGTCTCCTGCATGCCGGACTGGCGATGGGAGGTGGTCCCCTTTGGCGCCGTTGGCGCAGTGGAGGGGGGGGGAGAGGGGTGTTGGCTCTAGTGGGTGTGGAGGCACCCTCAGGGATGCCTTGCTCTCACTGGTTCATACTACCAAGGTTTGGGGCAGCCAAGGGACACCAATGGTGAAGAGTGTGGAGCACAAGGATCACGGATGTGAGTGGACAGAACACGTCGCATTCAGTAGATCTGAATCGAAGCAAGTTTTTGTTAGTTAGCATAGTTAGATTACATCAGATCCTTATAGCCTGTGATCTAAGCTTTCCAACGCATCCAAGCACGCCCAAAACAGAGCAGTAGAGCCCCTGCTACGGCCGTCGAAGTAACCCTTGGTGGAGCCGCCCACCTTGCCTTGCACGCTAGGCAACGGGAGGCGCTTCGACGATGACCCGTCGAAGCGCCTTTCCTTGCCCAGAAGTCAAGGAGAAGTTCACCCTGGTCAAGGAGAGTCTTCTGGTTGCTTCCTTTATGGCCCTGGTGCATTTGGGGGTCGTTGGAGACGAACTCGGATCACTGGTGGTGGATTATCCCGCCACCCATGGCGGGTACCAGATTCCACCCCCCCAACACCCGAATTTTGGGCTAGGCTAACTTTCTGAATACTCACTCAAATCGAGCAATTCAAAGCTCGATCCTGCATGGAAAAAATCCACGGAATCCAAATCTAAAGTCAGATCAGGTGTTCGACCACTCCTCAGTGGTCGAACCAGGGAGTACACTAAATGGCACTCATGGCAAGGGGCACACCATGTCAACAATCTCCCCCTTGCACCGCAGCCTTGATGCCCTGTCCTTGGAACCTGTAGCATTTTAAACTTCACAGCGCAGACTGAGCTCCTTGCAGCTCGCATCGTGCCTGTCCTTGGGCTGTTCCTTGGTCATGGCATCGGCGAGCATGCGCTTAGTGCCACAATGCACAATAGCCGCATCTCCCTTCACCACCAAGTCCCACGCGTAGTGATGACGGATCTCGATGTGCTTTGTCCTCCTGTGCAGCACCGGGTTCTGGGCCAGACTGATGGCACTCATGTTGTCCACATTGAGTACCGTCGGCTTCCTTTGCGGCACACCGATCTCCTTTAGCAGCCGCCGCAGCCACACCGCTTCCTTTGCGGCTTCTACGAGCGCGATGTACTCCGCTTCGGTGCTAGACAGCACCACGCAGTCCTGCTTCGTGCTTGCCCATGAAACCGCTGCACCACCAAGTACAAACACGTACCTGGACGTTGATTTTCTGTCATCCACATCACCAACCCAGTCGGCATCCAAGTAGCCGACCAACTCGAGGGAGTCGTCACGCGCTCCCCCTCCAAACACGAGCCACGACTGTTTTGTCGCTTTGAGATAGCGGAGGATCCGCTTCACCGCTTGCCAATGCAGTGGCCCGGGGTCAGCAACGTAGCGGCTCACTTGGCCCTCCGTGAAGGCCAGGTCGGGCCGCGTCGCCACCATGGCGTACATGATGCTCCCCACTGCGGACTGGTATGGCACACCTGCCATCTCCTCCTTCTCCTCGTCTGCGCTCGGGCCCATGCTCGAGCTCAGCTCACACGTGGTGGTCATGGGTGTGCCGATGGGGTTGCACTCCTCCATGTTGTAGCGGCGGAGCACCTCTTGCACGTACTTTTCCTGCCCCATCTCGAGCGTGTGTGCCTTGCGGTCCCTCTTGATGGCGACGCCGAGGTAGTACTCGAGCTCGCCCATGTCGGTCATTTTGAACCGACCGCCCAGCTGCCGCTTCAGGTTCACCAACTCCTCCATGTCCGACGACACGAGGATGAGATCATCCACGTAGAGTGCCACGATCTGGTGCAACCCCGGCTGCCTCCGCACGTACACACTGTGATCCGCCTCGCAGCGCTTGAAGCCAAGCTCGGCCATGAAGCCGTCCATTTTCAGGTACCACATGAGTGGCGCTTGCTTCAGCCCGTAGAGCGCCTTGCGAAGTCGGCACACCTTCCCCGGCGGCGCGTCCACCCCCTCTGGCACCTCCATGTAGACCTCCTTGTCCAGGTTGCCGTTGAGGAATGCAGTTTTCACGTCCATTTGGTGGACTTCGTAGTCGCGCACCGCCGCCACCGAGAGGATGGAGCGAATGGAGGCGAACTTCGCCATAGGCACGAAAGGTTTCATTGTAGTGTTCACCCTTTCGCTGGGCGTACCCCTTCACGACCAGCCGCGCCTTGTACCGCTCCACCTTCCCCTCCTTGGTGAGCTTCTTCTTGAAGATCCACTTTGAGCCGATGATTTTTGCGCCCTCCGGCCTGTCAATCAGCTGCCAAGTGCCATTCTCTTCATGGGAGGCGAGCTCAGATTTTATAGCTCCCTCCCACTCAGCCCCATCCTTCCGCTGCAACGCCTCCTTGACGGTCTCGGGCTCCTCTTGCGCAAAGAACGCTCGAGCGAGCCCAGTCCAGATGCCCTCTTCGGCATTGTAGCTCTTTGCCGTCCTCCTTGCGCGTCCGCTTCTCCGAGGCTGCTGCTGTTGAGGCTGCTGCTGCTGCTGCCGTTGCTGCTGCTGCTGCTGCCCCCTCGCAGTGCCACTCACACCACTGGGCTGCTCCCCCTCTCTTGGGAACCGTGGAGATGCGGGCTCACTCCCCGCCTCCTCGTTCAGCTCCACTGCTGCCGGCGCTTCAGACTCGTTGTCCGACACGGCTGAATGCAAATCAGCCGCTCCCACATCACCTGGATGGTTCTCGCTGGTTGGAGCCGATAGGACGTCACCCTCTTTTGCGTCCTCCGGCGTCTCCCCCTCAAGGAGTGGCAGCCACTCCCCACGCTTGGAGAGACCCGCGTCCTTGTCCGTCCAACGGCTGGCCTCGTCGAACGTGATGTCGTGACTCTTCACGATCTGCTGCCTCCGCGGGTCGAAGAGCCGGTATGCCTTGCTCCCGCTCTCGTACCCGACGAAGATGCACCGGCGAGTCCGCGGGTCCAGCTTGCCCCGCCCCTCCCGTGCCTGCACAACAGCATGTGCAACACAACCAAACGTGCGGAGGTGTGCCACAGTTGGCTTCCTCCCGCTCCACACTTCTTGTGGCGTCTTCCACACCTTGGACTCCGCATCTTTTAGGGGCTTCGTCGGCGTCAGGTTCATGATGTACGCCGCTGTCCGTGCCGCCTCACCCCAGTATCGTGGCGCGAGGCCGGCATCGCTCAACATGGACCGGACCATGTTGAGGATGGTGTGGTTCGCCCTCTCGGTGATGCCGTTCTGCTGCGGAGAGTGTGGCGTAGTTTTCTGCCACGCGATCCCCTTGCTCTTCATCCATGCCAAGCAGCCCTCGTACTCGCCACCGTTGTCACTCCGGAACGCCTTCACCTTCAACTCCGTTTGCCGTTCCATAGCCGCCACGAATTCCTGCATGCACGACAAGACATCGCTCTTCCTCTTGACGATGTAGAGGTAGAGCTTGCGGCTGTGGTCGTCGATGAAGGTGACGAAGTAGCGTGCTCCACCAATGGAGGGCTCAAACGGTCCGTACACATCCGTGTGCACCACCTCCAACTTTGCCGATGCATGCGTTCCTTTGCCATCAAATGGCTGCTGTGTCGCCTTGCCCACCACGCATGGCTCACACACGGCATTCTTGGCTGCATCGAGGTCCTTGACCTCAAGGCCCCGCACCACTTCCTTCTTCGCCATGTCCCTCACAGTTGAGGGAGCGATGTGACATAAGCGGCGGTGCCATAGGTCCAGATTTCCTTCATCCTTCATCACAAGGTTGACAGTGTCCTCACCGCATCGGCAAGAACCTTGGTACGGAGAAGGTACAGGTCCTCCTCCCTCTTGCCACGTGCAATTACCTCGCCGTCCCCCTCCTTCCGGATGATCGCCTCCTTCTTGTTGAAGAGTACCTCGAGCCCCTTGTCGGTAAGGCGGCTCACTGACAGCAGGTTTGCCCCAAAGTTGGGCATGTGGAGCACGTCATAGATGGTGCACGGAATGAGTTTTCTGCTCACCACCGACTCGATGCATACATTGCCTTCGCCCGCGGCCAACTCCGTTTTGCCGTTGGCCACTGTCATGCACCGCTCGGTGGCGCCGTAGGTGACGAACGCCGCCCAGTTGCATTGTGTGTGGCGGCCTGATCCGGAGTCGATCACAGTGACTTCCGGATCTGTCAAGTCGGTAGACTCCCTGGCCATCATGGCTTGGGTGTCCTTCTTCCCGCCCTTCCTGGGCTGGTCCGACTTCTTGTTGGGGCAATCACGTGCGTAGTGGCCCTGTTTGCCACAATTGTAGCACTCCCCATTGTTGTCACCTCTCTTGGTGCCCTGGTTGGCACCCTTCCCCTTCTTGCCTCCCCCTCCACCTTGAGGGCGGACGGCATAGGCGGAATTTGATGTCGCCCCACTCTCTCTCCCACCACGCCGCATCCATTTGTTGCGGACGTACTCAGCCACCTTCGGGTACTTCAGCTCATCGGCGGACCAGCCGCCTACGACGGTGATCATGGGACTCCAACTGTCCGGCAAGGCCAGGAGGAGGATCATGGCTTGCAGTTGAGGGTCGACCTTCCATCCGGTAGCTACGCACTCGGCAGTGAGGGACTCAATCTGCTGCAGGATCTCCATGATGTCGTCGCCTTTGTTGGCTCGGAGGGTGACAAGCCTCTTCAAGACGAAGAGCTGGTTAGCAAGGTTGGTAGACTGGTAGATGGTGCAGAGCTTCTTCCAGGCCTCCGCGGCCTCCGTGCATCCTTGAATGAGGGAGCACTACGTCGGAGCAAGCGCATACACCAACAAAGCAAGCACATTCTTGTTGCGCTTCTTGTACGCTTCCACTTCCTCCGGCGTCGCGGTATCCGGAGGCGCAGTTTCTTCACCCTTGACCAGCTCAAGAAGGCCCTTGTCATCGAGGAAGACCTCAAACTCCCACCTCCAAAGGTGGAAGCCAAGCCCGTCGAACTTGGAGACGCCGATGCTCTCTTGCTCGGTCGGTGCCATGGCGCGCGGCGGTAGCGTGAACATTGTAGAGCTAGGGTCCTTCTAGGCATGTGGGCCCATAACCCTTTTGTTGGCTCTAGTGGGTGTGGAGGCACCCTCAGGGATGCCTTGCTCTCACTGGTTCACGCTACCAAGGTTTTGGACAGCCAAGGGACACCAATGGTGAAGAATGTGGAGCACAAGGATCACGGATGTGAGTGGACAGAACACGTCGCATTCAGTAGATCTGAATCGAAGCAAGTTTTTGTTACTTAGCATAGTGAGATTACGTCACATCCTTATTGCCTGTGATCTAAGCTTTCCAACGCATCCAAGCACGCCCAAAACAGAGCAGTAGAGCCCCTGCTACGGCCGTCAAAGTAACCCTTGGTGGAGCCGCCCACCTTGCCTTGCACGCTAGGCAACGGGAGGCGCTTCGACGATGACCCATCGAAGCGCCTTTCCTTGCCCAGAAGTCAAGGAGAAGTTCACCCTGGTCAAGGAGAGTCTTATGGTTGCTTCCTTTATGGCCCTGGTGCATTTGGGGGTCGTTGGAGACGAACTCGGATCACTGGTGGTGGATTATCCCGCCACCCATGGCGGGTACCAGATTCCACCCCCCCAACATCCGAATTTCGGGCTAGGCTAACTTTCTGAATACTCACTCAGATCGAGCGATTCAAAGCTCGATCCTACATGGAAAAAATTCAAGGAATCCAAATCTAAAGTCAGATCAGGTTTTCGACCACTCCTCAGTGGTCGAACCAGGGAGTACACTAAACGGCACTCATGGCAAGGGGCACACCATGTCAACAAGGGGCTCCCGTCCCTCTCTTCCCCTTCGGCACCGTCAGCGCAGTGGAGGAGAAAGGGGGGGGGGAGAGGGACTCCCGACCTTCTCCTCCTTGGGCTGTCGGTCCAAGTGAGAGGGGGAAGAGGGGAGAGGGGACGGACGCCCCCTCTCCTCCCCTATGGGCCGTCAGCCAACGTGACAGGGGGGGGGTGGGAGGGAGGATCGCCCCCTCTCTTCTTCGTGGGCCGTCGGCCCTTGTGAGGGGGGACAGGGGGGTTCACTCCCTCTCTTCCCCTTGGGCAGTCGGCCCTTGTGAGGATGGAAGGAGGGGAGATCGCCCCCTCTCTTCCCCTTGGGCAGTCGGCCCTTGTGAGGATGGGGGGAGGGGAGATTGCCCCCTCTCTTCCCCTTGGGCGGTTGGCCCTTGCGAGGGGGGAAGGAGGGGGGATCACCCCTCTCTTCCTCTGTGGACCTTCAGCCAGAGTAAGAGAGGAGGAGGGGTAGAAATCCACTCCTCCTCCTCCTTGTCTCATCTTGGCATGCCAATGACGAGAGGGTGATGAGGGGCTCGCCCCTCATTTCCTCTTGGTGCCATCGGCACCAATGACGCTCTCACCCGCTACCTCTCGGGCTGCGTTTGATGTAGTGGTTTTTTTTTAAGATCTCTTGGCTCATCGACGCGAGCCTTCCGCTCGTTCCCCGAGAGTTGCTCAGTCGCTCCACCGATCGGGCGGCATTTGGTCGGACGGGTCCAAGCATTTTTCTCTCGATGTAATCGCAGGATCGATGGGTAGCGATCATTTCGACAAGAAGCAAACGGCTTGATGAACCTTCATATATTTTTTCGCGGAATCTTTGGCTCTCATGCCAATGAAACAGCCGTGGGCTGTTTTGCAACTAACTTTGGAACCAAAACGTAGGCCCTCATAATAGTCAGTCCAAGAATGAGTAGCGAATGGTCGTCTCAGCCCTTTTGGCTGAGACGAACAGTGCCACAAATGGACGTAGTTGTCATAGGGCATATTTGTAAACATGCAACCTAATCCTACTTCTTCCACATGGCATTGCCTCGCTAGAAACAGGACCCTAGCTTCATTCTAGGAGTGGAGGAGGAGTGACGCGATGGATTTTCCATTGCGCACTCCTTTCTCCTCAAATCCAGCCACAGATTATTTTCCAGGCTAGAGTCGAACTCGACTCTAGCCCATATATTTTTCCGGGCTTTGGCTCCTCGAAACCTGAGCCTCGAGTACCCGAAGTAACCAATAATTATTTAACGACCATTTTCACTGTAAAAACGGTATGTATGCTACAGGAGGGGACTGACTAGTTGCTCTTGTTGCACAATATAGAATGCATAAGCAAGTGGAAAATCAAAGCTGCATTAAATACTTTGGAATTCAGAGAAAAATTTGGTTATGTACGTGTTTTTTATTCACTTGGGGCTTTTATACGGATATAATGGTGTGCACCCACTTATAAAGATTTCATAATGAGAGAGAGATCAAGAAATAATGTTCAATTGTTTTTTCATATGTACAAAGTAGGCAGGAATGTCCAACTTTCATGACTGAGTGTAGAATGGGAGGTGCTTCTTCAATTCTAATGATTGCCTGCCAGTTGGATTTAGCCCACATGAATCAAGTTACGATGAGAAAAGGGTACATGGCTGTCTCTTCTATAATTTCCTCAATGTACACAAGGGGTTAGAGACGTGAATTGAAATATTTCTCTTTATCTTCACTCTTCAGCGCCAAATAGAATGAGATTTATTTTACGGTGAAAATGCCGAGTCCCCCCTCTTTTGTCACACGTGACCCTCATATACCCCTCCGTCGGTTCAATAAGCCCCATTCGCCTCTGTCCGACAACAATAATCCCTATCTGCATCCCCCTCCCCCCGTTTTCACCATGCTCAAACAGCAATGTATGTCACTACTTGAGCATGGAAAAATCGGGCATGTCGTGCTAGAATACGGCCCTCCATCACGGACGTCGCGATGGAGGGCCACGATAGCATCGAGGGGTGGGGGGGGGGAAGGGGGGATTGCCGGCCGACGTCCGTCGGCCGGCACTTCGTCAATCGCCGCACCCCCACCCCCAGCCCCCCCCCCTCTCTCGCAGCCCACCTGCCTAGCCACTCGCCCGCCAATCGAGGCCCTCGCGATTGATGGCCACGATGGAATGGGCGGCCGGTGGGCTGTCGAGAGGCAGGGGAGAGTGGGGGGGGGGGGACGTCTTCAGGGATTCCGGCTGACGGGCGTCCGTAGGAATCCCCGCTCCATCCTTGGGGAGTCGAGAATCCCTTTTGTTTTATTTTAAAATTTTCAACTTTATACTATGGTTTGATATGGAAAACTATAGAAAAACCCACCCCCAAATTACACCCGGGGTTTTAGGGTTTTCTTTGCACGGGCACCTGCTAGGTCCCATGGTAGCGGGACCCAGCAGGCTCCATTTTAACTCACGGGGAGTCTCGGACCCCCCATGCAAACTCCCTGCAAACCACTTACAAAAAATGACAAACCCTTCTATTCAGGAGTTTGTGATGATCAGGTCAAAAAAGGCGACATGGACATGCTTTGAAAAACGAGAGGGGCCAATCATTGATTTTCTACGCCTACAAAATCGCATCCGTGTCAAATGGGCGCATAAGGCTTATCGTTATGAACCAGGGCCGGATGGGGCTTATCACTTTGACGGAGGGACGGATGGGGCTTATTGTTCTAAAGTATGGGCAGATAGGGCCTATTGTCCGAAACGAGGGGTAGATGGGCTTTCCGCCCTTTTTTTTATCATCACTTCAAGGGGATTCAAGCCCTGAACCTCATAGTTTTGTTCAAACCGTTTATGACACATTTGACCATATGCCCAAAATTTCGAGACAAGAACAAAAAACCTTTCAACAATTTTTATTTTGTTCGGTCAACTTCTAAAAATCACTACACCTCTATGACAAAGTGCATCAACAGTATGAAAACCCCTTGATTCCCAACAAGGTTCCTCAAGACGGCCAATGACGTCACAGCTACACCCTTCTTATTCATCATGCGCCCAAGAACCGAACCATGTCTAATTTGTGTTCCAAAAGTTGTATATTTGTGCCTTAATATTTCACATACTGATTTCAGATCACAAAAGTCTCTATATTACCAAAATTGTAATTCTAATGCTACCTTTTGGTGGCAAACCCCTCGCAATTCCACTTGCATAAAAATTCCCCGACCATGGACTCTATGTGCATACTGAGAGGATAATGAGTGGCCCACCTGTAGCGGCAGGGCCGGTTTGGCCCTCCCACCTCGCGATAACAAGGGGGTGTCCCGTAGCCACCCCTCACTGTTGTGAGGGTTGGCCGGTGGCCAGCCACCCGCTGGCTACCGTCCGGCTGGCGGCCGGCCGGCTGGGTGGCCAACGGCAGGTCAAGCGACTTGCCGGTCACCCGCCGGCGAGCCACTAGTCGCTGATCAAGGGCTCAATGAGCGGCCAGGAGGCCGCGAGGCCTCGAGGGCTGAGGCCTGTGGCCTCGAGCCCTCGTCCTCGCTCTTTCCTCCCCGCCTCCTCAAGTGTGCGAGGCGAGGGATAGAGTGTGAGGGAGTGAGACACGAGAGGAATACAAGTGCCGGCGTGGAATCGTTGGACGTTCCTTGCACGCGATGAACCTGCACAGTCGCATAAAAAATGAGACTTGATTCCATTTGGCACGAGCTTTGATTTTCGTTTATGAAAATAAACGAAAATTGTTTGGCTGGTTTCTCGATGGCCCTAGAGTTTTTTAAAGCCATGATTTGATGTTCTGAAATCCCCTCTGACTTCTCGGTGGAGCTTCGTTAAACAGCCACTCACAGCGCGACCTCACACGCATCATTCGGCTCAGGCACCAAGGACCCAACAAATTTGTCATTTTGATTCTCGTCATTGTCTATATATATTCTCAACTCACTCGATGTTAGGTCCCTGATGAACGTGAGTCCCTAAACTCTGCATGTGGGCATACTTGTCATTACCGGCATCGCCCACAGCACGATGATTGGCCGAAACCATGTTGGCCACATGCCCCGATCTCCTGTGGTCTGTTTGAGAAGTTTTTGACAAATTCATCCACCTTGTAGAAAGGTTGACAGAATCATCCTGAACCATATCAATATTTTGATATTGTTTGGTCAACTTCTTGACTGCGCTAGACATTTATAAATACACACCTCGATATTCTCGAAGTCCCCCAAATTCTTGGCGGATCTTCTCGAAGCAGCCACTCCCGATGCGACCTTGCACATGTCGCTTGGCTCGAGCATCGAGGACGCAACATTCTCATTCTCGGCATTGTATGTATATACTTCAATCACTCGACACTTTTCATCAAAGCACACTTACTACATAATAAAAATTATCCATTTGTCCCAATTCCTCAAATCTTCTTTTATCCGCATCTCATCCCTATAAACCACCTACGTTCCGCTCGGCGGAACACTTGGTATCAGAATGTAGTGGTGCTGGTACAACCACAGATATATTGACTACCTGGCCATAACCTTGCACGAGTCTTCAGCACATCTCCACCATTCAGAAGATCACAAACTTCACAATGAGAACGGTAAGTGGAGCAAGCGCAATCAGCAACAAACAGTAGTCACCTGCGAACACTCCGGTGATGGAGGATTGTTAGCGCGTGAATACCAATGCTCTTTAGACGAGCCAGCAGCGACATCTTTTCCAGAAAATGGTGCAATACTTACGAACCTGACGGCCAACTCGGTGACAGACCCCTCGGGCTTGGCAACCCCTTCACATCCGCCGCTGCCCATCAGGATGAAAACTAGCACAATGAGAAGAAATGACCAACAATAACAAATTCAGGAAGATATGTCCCATAAATTGTTGGGAATCAAGAGCCTCAACACCCATCTGCTCCAAGAACTCAACATGGTGATGGAGGAGCTTTGGATTTCCCGTGCGTGCAGAGCGGTGCTCACCGAGAGAAAATTACTACTCTCAAGTAATTCCCATATTTGACCGGCACTTCTTGAGCCATTTGATCCCATGGACTTGAGGGGATCAACAGTGAGGGTGTGGCTGAGTTTGGAGGTGTATTTCCCTGTTGTTGGGGTCAACAACAAAACAAAACAAAAATGACCTCGCGCCTTTGCATGGCATGGCTTTGAGTTGGTGGTCCAATGTAAAGACCATCCAACAGCAGCAAGAGACTGGCGGAGCCAGATCAACGGATCATGCAACCGCTCTCACATCATCCACCGTAGGCGTACTACCTCTCGAGCAGATACATTTGACATGGCACGAATCTCACTCGCCACCAGAAACATGGAGTGACTTTGCGCACGCTACCCTCGCTCATTTTGGGAAGCTAAACGAGAAAGCTAACACACGGTACAGGCTTCAGCACCTGCGATAGCATTCCAACATGGCAAAGTATACACAACATTTCTGCAAAATCATCACTTGCAATGAGCTCACCCCTAGAAAACTCTTTTTCAACTACAACGGCAGCCTCAAATAAGACATTCAACGAGCAGTTACAATTCTCAGCATCTAGGACAATCCTCTGCGAATGGCCGTAGCAGCTGATTGCATTGATAGCACCGACTACAATTCTCGGATATAGGATTCCAACAGCTAACAACCTTAAAGCCACGATTCTTATCGTTGTAGAGGAAACCTTGTCTCTGGTGGAAATTGTCATCACCGATCAACACGATCAACAGCTCTGTTGGACTTGCACAAAGCCATGTTATCTCTCGCGTGACTGTCAGGAATGGCATCAGCAAACCAAAAGGGGGAAAAGCCGTAGAGAAAAATGAGGAGTTGGGAAACTGCAAAGGACAAGAGTAGAAGGACAGCCGCAAAGTACCAAATGGTATCTTTGGATGTGGCCAAGAGGTACCTGAAATGCGAAGCTCTAGCGTGGCTAGTCCATGTAAAAGTAGGAGAAGTGGAAGAAACCGCAGTTGCCGACATTACCACATTGGCCTTGACACCTAAGAAGTTTGTAGGAGTACGGGAGGAGTTTGCAACACTCATCAAGGAGTTTGAAGGATTTTGTTTTAATAAAATTTCCCGAGAGCTACCTCTACAGTGGAACATCGACCATCAAATAGACCCAAAACCAGAAAGTAGACTGACAATGAAGGGGACCTATCGGAAGAGCGATCATGAGCTGAGCGAACTCAAGAAGCAGCTGGACGAGATGCTGGGTCAGGGATTCATCACATCTTTCATGTCACCGTATGCGACATATTCATCTTTTGTGAAATAAAAACAGGCAAAATATGGATGTGCGTGGATTATTGGGCATAGAACAAAATCACCATCATGAACCACTACCCTCTTCCGTGAGCAGTTAAAACTCTCGACCAACTCCACGGGGCCCCAATTTTTAACAAAATCAATCTACACATCGGCTATCATCAGATCCACACATCTGATAAGGAAGTTGTAAAGATAGTATTCCATACTAGATACAAGCATGTTGAGTTCACGGTCATGCTGTTCGGACTCAATAACACCCTTGTAATATTTATGGTGGCGATGCACAACATATTCTGCCCGTACCTTGATGACTTTACTTACGTGTGCCTCGACAATATTCTTGTGTACAGTCGTACCCCTGTGGAGCACAATGGACATCATAGAAAAGTTCTTGAATTTCTACAAAGAAAGGAATTGTTTGGAATACTCTCAAAGTGAAACGTCTGTCTCCGTGCAATCGAGTTTCTGGGCCACATCATCGACGACAGATGGATCACCATGGACCAAAAGAAGGTGGACGCGATTGCTGATTGGCCGACGTCCACAAATTTCTGGGACATTCAAGTATTTTTGGGCTTGTGCAAGTACTATCATCCATTTGTAAACAACCATGCTCCAGTGTCAGTGCCTCTCTCCGATCTCACTAAAAAAACCACGGAGTGGAATTGGGGGAATAGTAAACAAGAGGTTTTCAATTTCAACTCTTTGAGATAGGCTATGACCTTGGCTCCATCCTTATGATGGGTACATGCAATGGTGGACTAAATCATGGCCACCGATGCTTCTGATCGAGCCACAGGAGCCATTCTTCTCTAAGACAACAACAGTGGAGACAAACCAGTCATGTACACACAGTCGAGAAAACTCCATAGACGAGAACTGAATGACACCAGTCTAAGTACTCACTTTGGCGAGGACAAGACGCTCAAGAAGCAAGCAAAATACTACAGCTGGGGCAAAAATGCACACCGGCATGTCGACCTTCTGTAAATTGTGCGATACCTCTCACAGACAAAAACCTCCTCGCACAAGACCATTCGATCTGCTCCAGCCACTACCAGTTGTGACATAATCATGGGTTGACATCCGCATTGACTTCGTGATGGGACGACCCGCCACTCCCAAGGATAATGACGCCATCCTCGTGGTGGTAGAAAGATTTTTCTAAAATATCACCCATCATCCCAAGGACGACTACCATCACCTCAGAAGGAACAACATGGTTGTTTTGAACCAGATTGTCCGGCTACACAACCTACAACTTACCATCATCAGTGAAGGAGATGGCCGCTTCACTATTCATTTTTGGTGTGAACTAATGATGCATTACTGCAGTCTGATCCAACTATCAATGATGTTCCAACCTCAAACCAACCGTCAAATGAAGCAGACCAATCAGATGTTCAAGCAGCTTCTTTGCATATTATGCACCGATTGGACATCCAAACTACCGACAACCAACTCTACCATTTCCACAACAACTAAGAAAATCTATTTTAAAATACTATACAACAAATTTCCCACCACACCAGTAGGATTTCAGAATCAAAGAAACATCCTCGCAGTTGACATCCACTACCCTGACTTCTCAAGCATTTTGAAAGATATAAAAAAAAACCTCTCGTGAAGACACAAGCAGTCATGGATCAAGCAGTCGACTGACATTGTAGCGATGATTTGTTCTTGGCTGGAGATTGCGTCCTCTTCAGCTCAGCAAACATCAAAATCCAAGGAAAGAACTATGTGAAGCTCAAAAACCGCTGGTTTGGACCGTCTGAGATTGAGCGAATGCAAAACCATGTCGCCGCTTGCTTTTTCCTGCCTGAAAGTATGGTGATTCATCCTGATTTTCACGTCTACAAGCTCAAACACTACCGGGACACTAGTACAAACTGGTAGAGATGTCACACCACCACCACCTCTTCAAGTGGATGGGAATACGGAGTACGTCATGGAAGATATCCTCGGAAATTGACGACGTGGAAAAAATGATTGAATATCTGGTCAAGTGGCATGGCTACGACACCGCGTACAACAGCTGGGAGCCCTACAACAACCTCCAAGACATCGATTACTTAATTGAAGGCTACTATCACCGTCACCGGCCTACGGCTGCTCACGCACTGGGACGTTGTAGCTAGAAGTGGGGAAGTGTGACGTCCCTGACGCACACGAGTCCCTAAACTCAACAAGAGAGCATATTTGTCATTACATTCATGGCCCACCAATCAACGACTTCAGGATATTTATACTGTTTGGTCGAGGGCATTGTGGCCACCTGCTCCAACCTCTGCTGTTCTTGTCTAGAAGTTTTTCACAACTTTGACTACCTTCCAGAAATGTCGACAGAAGTATTGCAAACCATATCGATGTTTTGATGATTCGGACAACTTTTTTAAGGCAGTAGAATGTTATAGATATGCATCTCAATATTCTAGAAGTTTCCTAACTTCTCTGCGGAGCTTCTCGAAGCAGCCACCGACGGCGCGACCTCCCACGCATCGATCAGCTCGAGCAATGAGGACCAAACATATGCCTCATTCTCATTCTCGGCATTGAATAGATGTGCTCAATTCACTCAACACTTGTCACCAAAATACACTTACTGCTTCATATAAATTAGGATAAAATTACGCCAGGTGCCTAGTTCAACCCTACCTTCAACGTGGAGTTACGCCCGCCTTTTCTTGTGTATGTGCAGTGTTGTAATAGATCCTCATATAGCAGAGAGGCCTATAGTTGGGTGCCATGCTGACGGATGTCTGTTTGTCAGCTGGTTGTCTCATTACTGGGAAAAAACTACTCAACTAAAAAACATTGTTGACTTGCCTCATACGCAAATATTCGAGATGAATATAATCAACGCTTATGTGGTTACGGAGTGGCTAGGTGCAATGCTTGAAAAGTTGTTCGGTACAACAATTAATCGACGAACCACACCTATGCCCTTTGCGCCTCCGATGGTCCGTGTCATTTCATCATTTCGGTAGCTATTTCTGAATCTGATTGGCGGAAGAAATTTCTTTGATGCGAAGTTGGTGGAAAGGTCCCCTTTTCCAAGAAAACCACATAGGGCTATTAGAAATAATTCTATTCACTAATGGCAGCCTTTAGGTTGGCGTCTCTGCTAGGTGAAAATCGCGGCATAGAGTATGCATCAGATCGCGTGCTTGACATTTTTTACTCATACGCCGTCAAAACAGGCACCTGCTTTGTCGTGATTTTTCCACGTCAGTCGGCATGATTGCATTCCGCGATGAAAGTGTAGTGGGAGGGCCAGTTCGGCCCTCCCCCCCCCCCTCCCCCCTCACGACCAGCGAGGGCTAGCCAGTGCCCAGCCCTCTCCAGCAAGGACTGGCTAGTGGCTAGCCACACGCTAGCCACCGGCCAGCTGGCAGCCAGCCGGCTGGGTGGCCGGCCGCCGGTCAGGTGACCGGCCGGCCACCCGCAAGACAGCCCCAGCCACTGATTGAGCTGGGGGCTTGATCGACGGACAAGGGGCCACCAGGCCTCGAGAGCAAGGCTTGTAGCCCCTCACCCTCACCCTCACCCTCCCCTCCTCGCTGGTTGAGGCGAGACGGCCGAGGGGAGGGGGTGAGCGAGAGAGAGGGCAAGTGACCGGAACAAAGCTGGGCGGAAGATCGTAAAGCATGCCTCTCACGTGACGATTTCACGCCGCCGAGTAGAAAAAATCAAAGTCGAGAATTAGCGCGACTTCAACAGGTTTCTTGGTAAAACTCGTACGAACTCACGAGTTCATGGTATACATCCCTTGTTCGGGTCTCAGAATAAGAGGGTGATGTTTAGAACAGAAATGGATTGCCGGAGATTTAAAATATTTGAGTCTCCCTCCTCAGGGTCGTTGATGACAATTGCTCTTCAGTACTGCGAGGGTGAAAACCCCTCACGCGGACTGAGATCGCCATTCTGCGAACTCTGATGATGACCTCAGTGCAAGAGCCGGAGACACAGCCGTTACAGTGATTCTTAGAGCCAAACGACCCTCGCGACTAACCATGTGATGGTTCCACTGGCTACGCCACATATGAAACACCTCGAGCAACTACAATAACATAAAAAATGCCACAAGGGAGTATGTCGTCTACAGTTATCCATTTCAAACAACGTAAAGTGTGTTAGGAAGCTCTTGATGAGCTCTTCTTGATCCTCCTCATTCCTGTAGGCTTCCCCTTCCCCCCTGGGGACTATTTGGATTTTTGGGGCATGGGTTGGGGACTGCCCATCCCCAAACTACCTACTTTCTCCCTCTTTTCAAGGTTGCCACTCTCCTCCTTTAACCAAAAATCACAGCAGTGTCCTAACTTAATAACAGGTTTCTCACAACCTGAGAGAAAAGAAAAAGGAGGAAGGCAGTACTTTGGGAGTTTTTGGAGGCCGTCTCATTGCCGTGGAGCACAAGGGAGATGCCTTCAAACAGGCGCAAGGCACGCTATGAGGAATCAAGAGGAGGCGAAGGAAGACCAAAATACAAAAAAGAAGACAAGAGTTTGAGGAAAGAACGTAAGAGGGTGAGAACTCTAAATAAGAGTTCCCCTCCTCCCATCCTCCTCACCATAGGAGTGGTGCTCATGTTTGGTTAGCTTCCTTGTTATCTTCTCTTGGTTATGTTTACTAGGATTTCTAGCTTGCCTAGTGCCATGAGTCATGGCTTAGATTCTTTCCTAGAATCCACGTGATTGTGCCAACCGTAGCCCCATAGAAAAGTAGTATTTTTCTACCACATAATAGTGCCGACCGTGGCAGCCTAGAAAGATAGAAATAAATGTTATCATTGCCACACCCATCGTGAGAGCAATGTGACTTCGGGAGGTGGCACCTCCTCGAGGTCGTAAGGTGACCCTCACAATGGTCTTCGCCTGCTAGTTGCACGGGTCATGGAATGGCAAGTGTCGAACCGTCCAAGACCAACAAGGGCAAGGCGGCAACGGCATCACCACACATCCTCAGCGGACTCCAATTTTTGGGAGCCGCCGCTATGAGCACAGTTGCCAAACCAAATGTAACCGTACCGTCAAAGGCAACTTGCACCAAACTTGGCGAGAAGCATGCGGAAGCCAAAACGTGCTCAACGACCACGTGGACGTGTACGTGGACGACTCCCACGCGACAGATGACGCGCTTGAGGAGGACCACCTGAGCATGGACCCCAACGAAGAGCACGATGTCGACAGTGGTGAAGGCAACAAGGATCGCAATTATTTCCACAGTTGTGTGGCAAACTTGAGCTGATTGCTCGAGACGAGAAAGATACTCACCAGATTGCCTGAAGATGCCAACAGTAGCAAGGCTACCAACAGCACCAAAAGCACCAAAAGCAACCACATGGGAAGTTCCCGTAAGCACAAGCCGGATGACATCATAACAAAAGCAATTCACAATGACCGCTTCAGGCTTGCTGAGTTGGCTGCTGAGGCGGCGGGCCAACTCAAGATCACCATCGATGATGGAGGTGTGGCACCACTTGGAGAAGTAGGGACGGACCCCCCTTCCTATGATGTGGCCGCGATGGGGTAAACGCACCCACTTGAGCGTTTTCACTGACGACAGCCTCCTTAGGAATGTGGGAATCCTTGGAGGGCGTGTACGCGAATCGCACCCTCCTATAGTAGATAAAGGTGCACAGATAGCATGAGTCTATTGAGGCTATTGCCGACACTCTGATGACATAAAAGATGAAGTTCGTGTTCGCCAACCGGTTATTCCATGTCGCGCAAAGCATCACGGACCTCGATCGTGATCACCAGCTGTAGCACCTGGCCGCTCATGAGGCAAGCTGCCGATGCGATAGACTTGACAAGGCATTGTACAGCGTGATCCAGGTGCAACATCGATCGCACCGGGCCACAAGTGCTGATGCCACTGCCTGTGTCAGTGACAACTTGCCTACCTCGAAGACTTTGGGACTCATCATGAACACATCCTTCCTCCATAGTGTGGGGATCTTGCACAAGAACGTGAAGTTAGCCGACTTGTAAAATCGCATGGAGCATGTCCTACGTGTCTACAAGGCGCCACTCGGTCAGTAAGATGACCTCGCCATGACGCAACTTGGGAACAAGCTCTTCAAGTACGTGGTCAAAGACTGGGGCACGTAACAACCACACCTTGAGTGGCAGGCTATGCCATGGGAGGCCTTCTGCAATATCATGCTTAATAAGTACACCCAATGCGAGGAGGCATAGCGCACCTTCCACAAGATCAAGGACTTCAGGCAACTAGGTAGCTTTCTCAAGGCCTACTTGAGCGAGTTCACCGCATTTGTCGAGAAAGCCAAAAGCTTCACCGAGGACGATGGGACCCAGACCTTCAAGTACCCATAGTGCTTGCTATTTGAGTACTTGCGTAATGGCCTGGCCAGAAAGAAGCTAGAGGAAACGACCACCAAGCTTGGACAAGCTACAGGGCGTCGCGTGAGTATATGAGCAAAGTAAATTCAGCAAACCCAGAGCACTACTCTGCTACACTGCCAAATACACATGCACAGCACGGCCGTGACATGTGCATGGATGCTTCAGGGGCTGCTAGATCAGCCAAAAAAAAGGGTTGGGTGAAGGGCAAGCAATCCAAAATCCCTCCAGCCAAGAAGGCTGGTGGGTAGAAGGTCCCTAAAAACAAGCATAGTTGCGACAATGATGAAATCCAGGCAGAGCGTGAGCGTCGCAATGCAGCCTTCCGTG
The DNA here is from genome assembly GCA_023375785.1 of Penium margaritaceum. NCBI lineage: Eukaryota > Viridiplantae > Streptophyta > Zygnematophyceae > Desmidiales > Peniaceae > Penium > Penium margaritaceum. Next base: position 20,057 of record SZWC01002349.1, on the reverse strand, counting down.
ACAAGCTTTGCCACAATTGCATGCTGTGTCTTGAGGCTGGTGGTGGTGGGTAAGTGGCCACAGTGTTTGCCGTAGTTGCAGCATCTTGTGGGGATGGTGCAGTAGGAGGTCGCGAACAGGGTCATGTATAGGGCCGCGGTCGCGGCAATGGGCCCGGCCGTGGGAACGGACAGGGCCATGGCTTGGGTTTTTCCCATCCTTGAGTGATGTTAGTGGGGACCACCTAGGGGAAAGGCTGGATCACGAGTTTGGGTTAATGTATTTAGACGAAGATGATGAATAATTTGAGTTTTTGACGAGTTCAAACTCTCTGTTGTTTTTTTCCCCTCTTGTTGAGCCTCATTATACACTTATTGACCGGAATTTCCCACTAAATCTTGCATCTCCGGACGAGGTACATAATTCTACATGAATAGTGGTGACAACACCAACCACTTTGTGTTGTCACCGAAAATCGTATTGTACCGTGATCGGTACGTATAAAGCAAAAAAAGTCATTCAAGGTTGCACATAGAATGTTACGTTGAAGGTACTAAGCCTTCTTGACCCATTCCACATGGTGCTAGGTGATCCTTGGCTTCATGACAAAAAGGCTCTGATGTCCTTTGAATCGAAGCACTTGATCCTTCCAAAGGGACATCGTCACTTTACGTTGATTCCAAGTAAAAAATTGTCACCGACCCGACTAAACGTCTATGGTAGCTTGTCTACAATTCATGTCAAGGGACAAATTCAATAAGGGTGTCGATACTTCTTGGCTTAGCTGCAGAAAGTGAAGGACAACGTCAAGGAAGACACACCTCAAGAGATCAAATCTCTATTGGCAAAGTTCTCAAATATATTCCAATACCCAGTGCCTGGGCTTCCACCAAAAGGACCCATGGGCCACACGATTCCGCTGCAACTGGAGGCGATCCCTCTGCCCAGACCTATAAATTACCTTAGTGCAGCACGAAGGTGAGAGGCCAAATGCAAAATCAAAGAGTACCTACCAAAAGGCTCGATCCAACTAAGTAACTAGCCGTATGGTACACTAATCTTTTTTGTGAACAAAAATAATGGTGGTTTATACATGTACGTATAATAACGAGTGTTGAACAAGCTGATGGTGAAGAATCGATATCCCTTAGTACGCATTAAGGACCTGTTTGACCCAGTCCAAGGGGCAAAATTCTTTTCGTTGTTGGATTTGTCTCAAGGGTACAATCAAATCCGCATTACGGAAGATGATGTACCCAAAACAACGTTTCAAATGCACATGTGATGGTATGAATTTTAAGTTTCATTGTTTGGGCTAATGAAGGCCGTGGCAACCTTTCAAGGAGAAATGAGCCAAACATTCACCAAGCAAATTGGCTAGTTTGTCCTAGTTTACCTAGACGACATCTTGGTTTTCTCCAAATCCATGGAAGAGCACAAAGAACATCTGTGGGAAGTCCTCGCGATCCTTCAGGAAAAAAAAGGTTATATGCAAAAGTGAGTAAGTGCTATTCTGCACAAAATGAGGTTGAATACCTTTCACACATAGTCGGCAAGGACGCCATCCGTGTCGGTCCACAAAAGGACCAAACCGTGGTGGATTAGCCATGCCTGGAAAACATTACGCAGATTTGGTATTTCCTCGGCCTTGCAAACTGCTTTTGATGGTTTATTCAAGGGTATTCGACCCTAGTAGGGCTGCTAATCAGGCTCACACAAAAGACGTGTATTTGGATTGGACATCTGACTACTGGAGTTCATTTCTCAAAATTAAAGAGCTTCTATCTACAGTTCTCATCTTAGTCCTTCTAGACCCATTGCAAACGTGGGAGGTGCGATGTGATGTGTTGGTAGTAGGAATTGGAGCATTCCTCATGCAAAACAATCACCCAGTTACGTTTGAGAGCTGGAAGTTTATCCATGCCGAGACATGGTACAAGACTCGAAATCAAGAGCCTGTTGCAGTTGTACACGCTTTGAAGATGTGACGTTGCTACCTCGAAGATGTTGAGGGGGGTATGATGGTCGTGACCGACCACAACCCATTGGTATTTTTTTCAAATGCAACCGAACTTGTCAAGACAATAGGCACGTTGGAGTGAATACCTGAGTCAATTCTCAATCACATTGGAATATCAAATATGATGCATCAATGTGGCCAATTCACTAAGCTATCAGCCTGTGGAAAATAAAGCAACCACCAAGGTCGGTGGGTGTTTACGGAAAGTGCGAGAGCAACAATGAAAACAATAGATCCCCCCCGTACCTCTGTGCCAACCACCTCGAGAGATTATCCACTACAACAGTTATGTGACCAAGATCCAAATGGGATACAGTGTGGATTCTTGGTATCAAAACTCTCATAATCTAGACAAGTACGGATTGGTGGAGGCCCCAGGAATGATCTGTCACGGGGAACAAGTTGTTGTGTCAGACTCGGGGGACCTTCGAGCAAAGATTATCTCTCTGTTCCATGACTGGCCAGTTGTAGGTCATGCGCGACCTCAAAAGACTGGACAGGCACTCTCGGACCACTATTTGTGGCCATGATATAGCGTCAATGTCCGTACCTTTTGCATGACATGCGACCCATGTCTTTGGAATAAGGCTAGTAACAAAAATCCTCTTGGACTCCTCCAAAGCTTCCCATCCATAGTACTCCATGGGAGTGCGTTAGCATTGACTTCATGACTGGTCTTCTGGACAAGGCCGGTGGCCATAGTCAATACTAATGGTTGTCGATCTTTTGACGAAGACGACACAATTGATTCCTACAACCAATGATGTGAATATAGAGGAGACTGCTCGGCTCTTCTTTGAGGGTGTCGTGAAGGATCACGGCTTGCCGTTGCGTATTATCTCTGACCGAGATAGAAAATTTGCTAGAACTTTCTGGTGAAAGATGCACGAGTACTTTTGCAGCAAGGCACAAATGTCGATAGCGTTTCACCCTCAAGTTGAAAGACAAAAGGAGTACATGAATCACACTATATAGGAGATCATCCCATGTACGTGGACCCTATCATGAATAACTGGGATGAATTCCTAGCACCAACAGAGTTTACGGTGAACAAATCGGTCAATGAGTTTACACAGTTCATACCATTTGTGTTGAATAGTGGCAGTGATCGACATCCAGTAGTGTCCTCTTCATTGGTGAAGAGTGGCAGTACAAGAGGACATGTTCTTTTTGCTCAAGCATTTACTGAGCACATAGACTCCTTGTTACAAGAGGCGAAGGGTCATCCTCAAGCTGCTCTACAACGACAAAATGCATGTGCCATTAAAAGTCGTCATGAGGTCTCGTTTGACATTGGTGAGAAAGTGCTTCTTAGCACTAAGAACCTTCGGTTGAAGTCGCCAGGGGCACAAAGAATTCTACTGAAGTGGATTAGGTTGTTTCCCATCGTGGCACGCATCGGCCGAGTGGCATGCTGAGTGTTGCTTCCGTCGAGTATGAAGATATATGACGTGTTTCATGTGATCTTGCTAGCTCCATACACGGCACACAGAATCATTTAGCCACCACCAGTAGTCCTTGCTATCGACGGCCAATACGAGGTCCTTCACCTAGTCTAATACCGAGAGCGTACAGTCCTGTTTTGCGTTGTTAGGGAATACCTCGTTCATTGGGCCAGTTTTGGACCTGAACATAACTCATGGGAGCCCAAATCCCAGTTGCCCGTAGGGGTAGTCAACAAGTATTGAGCGAGTTGGCATCTCGTAAAGATGTACGCGTGACAGTGTCCATCTGCACGAGCTGCCAACTCGCTCAATACACGTTCACTACCCCTACGGGCAACCAAGATTCAGGCTCCCATGAGTTATGTTCAGGTCCTCAACTGGCCCAATGGTTGAGGTATTCCCTAACAATGCACAGAAGGAGTGTACGCTCTCAGTGTTAGAGTAGGCGAAGGACCTCGTATTCACCGTCGATAGCAAGGACTACTGGTGGTGGCTAAATACTTCTGTGTATCTTAATACTCATTGACTATCCCTACGGGCAATCGAGATTCACGACTGCTTGTGTCTCAATTCCCACAGGGCAACATTCATGGACAGCAAACATAGGAGATTGAGGACACCAAACATGGTTGCGTGCGGATGCTCCAACCAAAAGGGGAGAGGTTGCTACTATGCTGATTGACAATCTATAGCTTAGGTCCAAGTGCCATTCAAGTGTTCATATCTCAGCTAGTGCTTGGAGATTATTGAACTTTCTTTCACAATGTTGACGCTTCACTACCCAATACTCCTACTTCTTATTCATGGACCGGGACCGTTCATAATAAGTGGGGATGAATGTAGCGAGGGGGTTGGTTTGGCCCTCCCCGCCCTCGCAACCAGTGAGGGCTGGCTGGTGGCCAGCCACACGCTGGCCACCGGTCACCTGGCAACCAGCCGGCTGGGTGGCTGGCCACCGGTGAGCTGACCGGCCGTCCACCCGCCGGCCAGCCCCAACCGCCGATCGAGCTGGGGGCTTGATCGACAGCCGAAGGGCCACCAGGCCTTACGAGCAAGGCTGGTGGTCCTGCACCCTCTCCCTCAGCCTCCCCTCGCTGGTTGAGGCAAGACGGCTGAGGGGAGGAGGTGAGCAAGAGAGAGGGCGAGCGACCGGCACAAAGTGTTGTTTTTTGTACCACAGACTTGTGACCTCTGGCCTTGCTACACACTCATCGCACTGACACAGGTGATTGATGCTGGAGTGACACTGGCGCTTACATCACCACTCATGTGATGCCAGCTCATGATTATTCACAAGGGGACCATCCGGAGCCATACTCACAGGGAAATTCATCAGAATTACCTCTAGCACAGGCCTTCATAACTTGAATTGTCATTGACACTAGGATTCCTAGTGTAATTATGGTTATTTCTGTGTTGGTCTTCCATATTTGGTTGGTTGCATGCTTGCAGGATAATGCATGGAGGAGGTCTAGGTTCAAACCTTCCAAGGAGCGGGTGCGAGCAAGGATGGGCTCACCGTCCGCCCGCTCGTCACCTCGATGGCTGCTTGCTGCACCTAACCACTCTGTCCTGTGTGACTGAATTAACGTGACTCTTTGCTTCTCAAGTCATCCCCGTCCATGGCATTCTTTGCCTAGCTTGGCTTGTGCCTCTACCATTCCCTCTCTCTCTCTCTCTCTCTCTCTCTCTCTCTCTCTCTCTCACACACACACACACACACACACACACACACTAGTCATCTCTATCCTCTGGTATCAGAGCAAGTGAGGGAATGTGCCATTCCCACGCTAGCGCACACAATTCTGGACTATGTGGTGTCTCTTCACCACTCCATCCACGCTTCTGACGTCAGTCGTCTACCCTAGCTGCGATCTAGCAGCCTCATCTAGGACTCTACATGGGCTCTATGGAGGAGCAAGCAAAGTTCCCGCACAACTATGTGGTGCCCTTAATCTTCAGTGGCCTTGCCGAAATTCTGCGCTCTTCCGGAAACGCCGGCCGGTGCCATTTTCTCTAACACCTACCCTCAGCTGCACCACACCTTCCTGGCACTCTGCAACACGCCTGTGGAGCCATTGCCAGCTGCCCTTCAAGTCAATTGCAGTTCTGGCCGTTACGGAGACGACTCTTTGCCTCCCACGCCAACAGTGGCTCCTCGTGATCAGTTGGAGCCACAGCTTCTGTCACATCTACGACGTCACATAGAACAACGGTCAATGTCACAGTAGCCTCTGTTGTCAGCATAGCTGTGTCATAACATCAACTCCCGCAGCTGTGAGAACGGTGCCGATGGCCAAATCAGCACCACAGCCGTAGCCGAAGCACTGCGACAGAATAAACCACTTCCATCATAGTGGCGACAGTCGCAGTAGCTGGTGCAGCTGAGAGAGCAGAAGCAACAACAGCAGTAGCAGCAACAGTAGATGCAGCAGCAACAACAGTAGCAACAGAAGCTGCTGCATCAACCAAGCTTCAGCCGGTCTAGTTGTTGCGCCCACAACTGTAGTAGTCATAGTGACTACCGCCAGAACAGCGTGTTGTTGCATCGCCTCGTGGTGCAGCATTCGTCACGCTGGCAGAGCTTGGCACCCCAAGTGTTCTCGCTCCCAGTGGGTACTACAGGGGAGGGCCGCCGTAGCGCCACGCAAGTGGTCGCAGAGGAATGAGTGGCGACCGCGCATCCTAGTCTGTTGCCTCAACGTCCACGAGGGCATCACGTCACTTTCTGGCAAGCGCATCCCTGCCGTTCTCTCGGGGGGGGGTTTGCAGCCACACGATGCTCCAGAGATTGCTGCAGCTCACTTGCACTTGGCACTCATGCAGGACGTTGTCTGTCTTGTGAGTGCTCTCACCAGCACGACGTACGCCCTTACTGACGGAGCTGCAGCAGCTGCAGCCACATTTGGCGCTGCCACTAGAGCTTCGCGTACTCCTGCCTCAAACTCAGCCAGATGAGCTACTGAAGCATACACAGTGGAAGTGATTGTTGCTAGTCCCATTGGTACAGTAGCTGTTGAAATAGGCACATTGGTTTCTGCTGCATCATCTGCTATTGCATCAGCCACAGCCTTTGCTACATCAATGACAGCTACAACTGCAGCCTCCATCCGCAGCTCTACAGCAGCCAATACCGTCGTAGCATTGTCTTCTCGATCTGTTGCCTCCAGCTTCGTTATAGCGACCGTCTCCATTGCAGCTGTCTTCGCCAATCTCGGTGCTGCCTGTGCCACTGGAGCCTTTGCTCTGGTGGTGCCCGTCGCCTCCACCGTCTCTATCCTGTCTGCTGCTGCCGTGGCCACCGTTCCCCCTCTCCTTGCCTTTCTGCGTATCCCATTTTCTTGACTTCCTTTGCTTGCCTACGCATTGTCCCTGCTTGCATTCTTCTCTTGCTCTCTGTGTGGTGGCTTTTCCTTTCTGACTCGGGGTGGGCTGTCGGGCAACATACTCATTGTTTTCCTCAGGCAACCCCATTTTCCCACGCCCACTAGGGCTGGAGAAACTCTGCCAAAATCTGTCCGGTAGAGCCCGCGCGTCGTCACCATGCTTGGTGATGACGATTCAGTCATTGCGACTCTTTAGCGCCAGCAGGCCCTCGCTTGTGAAGCTTTCCAGGAGGCTGAGGATCGTCTTAAGCTCTCTGAGGACAATCGCGCCGTGTTTGCTGATGAGTTCACCGCTATAGTGTTGCGTCGTCTCTCCACTACGTCTACTGTTCCTCTTGCTGGGACCAACCGCACTCCTCCAGTAGGCACCTCTCCTGCTTCTAACACCTCTACTTCTGCACACACTGGCACCACCGCCACTACTGTCCCTCCTCCTACGCCCCACTAGCATGATTTCATTTCTCAGCCACCTGCGTTCACCACTGGGCTTGCCTTCTCCTCTTGGGAGGTGCGCTTCAGCGCCTGGGCTCAAGACGATCAGCTATGGGAGTACTAGTTCCCCGCTGCTCCTCCCTTCAACCCACTTGCTGCTGAGTCCGCCAGCGCTGTCCGTGCCCTCATTGCTACTACACCTGAATCGCTGTTTGATGTTAGAAATGTAGACCTCTTAGAATCTCAGGTGTCTTAGGTAAAGACTCCACATTAAACTTGTACACTCAAAACTCTGTGTGGGAGACACGGCAGGCAACTGTCACACACTTCAACTGAGTAGTATGTCTTACACACTTGTCAAGAAATCTCATACACTGCACAGGTACACGGCTCATCTCTTGCTGAATCCAATAGTATGCTGCATTGCTGAAATGATGAAGTACAGACAAAGCAAGGATTGTCCTGAGATGATGGCTATTTGTAGTGAGCGCTACTCGCGACTCGACTAAGACTAGAAACGGCAGAAATGCAAAAGCCATAAACACCCGGCTGTGCATCTGAGGTTGGCTAGTTTCCAGCGCCCTCGGTAAGTCGACAATGGAAATAAATCGCTGTCTCAATTTCCTCCGTGGTTTGTCGATTCTGAGACAGTGACGTTGGGCAAAGCTGACGCTCGTCCCTTGGTCGCTAGAAGGCTGCGATTGATCCATCGCACCATCAAATGCTCCATTCAGTCCGTCCTTCTCCAGTACAACGCCATCTTCATGGCCGGCACGTCTTTGTGTCCGCCTTCCCCTTTCATCAACCGGACACCTAGCGGAGCCCTGCTTGCACATTGGTCTGTCCGATGTTCCTCAGCTACGTGCCACATCAGCTGCTGGACCGAGAAGAGATTTCACTCAAATGCTCATCTGTTCCCCAGTCCGTCGTGGACTTTCTTGCTTCTCTTTTTGTGTGGCTCGGCACCAAGTAGGCCACTTTTGGAAATTGGAAATATGCGCCCAAAACTGGGCCAGGTTGGCACGATTTTGGGCACAGACTAGGCCAGAGTCCAACACTCCCCCCCTTGTGCCCCAATCTGCGCCAGAAGTGGGTGCACAAAAGCATGCCACCCCACGAGCAACGAGGGGTCAGAGGTGTCAAGGCATGGAGAAGCACGCCACCAATGCCATTCCCCCCTGTGCAAACCGAGCCTCCAAAACAAAAAAAAAACAGCGAGAGAAGAGTGGCAACAGGGGTGCACCGAATGACTTTGTGAACCTATCAGGGTTATGCCCGGGCCAAGCCCTACGGCAGATACGAGGTACCAACAATACCCCCCTGCCCGAACTGCCCGAGAGGGCGTCCACCCTCGCATCTGGCCCCCTTTGGTAAGTCCATAGCGGCAGCCTACCGTTGGGGAGTGATGACGGAACACCGGCAGCTTGCTTGTGGGAAGCGCAGAAAAGTGAATGTAGCCAGTGTGGGCGTACTCAGCTGCAGGGGGAAAGGGCACGTCAGCGATGGTCGTATCGATGGAAAAGAGAGCAGGAGGTCCGTGGACAAATGTCGAAGACGTCCAGGAAGTGCGAAGAAGAAGGAAGCGAGCAGTCAACGAGTCAAGGAGTCAACCGGAATATGAGCGCTAAGCGAGGATGGAGCCGCAAAAGGCAAGGGGTGATGCGCACAAGAGGAGCGCGAATGGGAGAGAAGAAGCGGGCAGAAGCATGCGGGGGTTAAAGCGACAGCACTGCGAACGGCCACCAGGTTCAACGCCTCATATGGAGGCCATGCGAGGATGAGGAGAGAGAGCAGAGCAATAGGGGAGAGGGTTGTAGCGGCCATACGAGCCCCGAGTCCGTGCCAACGCCTCATGTGGGGGGCACGGAAGCGGAGCCGTACGGCGGCTTTGTCAATAGCTGCCTCCGTCTATTCCATTGCCTCATTTGGGGGGAAAAGATGGAGATGACCGAGAGAGAGAGAGAGAGAGAGAGAGAGAGAGAGAGAGAGAGAGAGAGGACTCGGAGAGCGAGGAAACAAGACCAAGGCAAGCATAGAGGGAAGTGTGGAGATCCGCCGAAAGAGCTTTGGTGAGAATGGCAGCTGTTCGATCAGTAGTAGGGACGTAGAGCATGGAGACTGTGCCATCAGCGACGATGTCACAAACGTAGTGATATTAACGGCGAACATGTCTGGTGTGGTCGTGAAGGACAGGGTCCTCAATCAAATCGATTGCACCTTCATTCTCACAGTAGATGGCTATGGCATCGAGCTGATCAAAACCAAGTTAGGAGAGAAGCATGCGCAGCCGGACGGCCTCCCGAGTGGCTTCAGTTTCAGCGATGTATTCAGCTTCGGTGCTGGAAAGGGCCACAATAGACTGTTTCTTTGAGCTCCAGCTGATGGGCCCACCATTGAGCATGAAAACGTATCCGGAGGTGGACCAACTGGTAGTTTGATCGCCAAAGGGATCAGCATCGCAAAAACCTGTAAGGATATTGGTACCATACTGGTAGCGAAGGCCAAGAGTGGCAGTAGAGCACAGGTAGCGTACGCTGCGCTTGGCGGCCACGAGGTGGACAGCTGTGGGATTTCGGCAACTCTAGTTGAAAATGCCCACGGCATAAGAGAGATCAGGACGAGTGGCCACTGAAGCGTACATCAGAGAACCAACGATGCTCGGAAAGACTTTAGCATCCGTTGGAGGCAGTAGATCAGTGGTCGTTGAGGGCTTGGTGAGACCATGTTGTGTAGTGAGAGGATTAGTGATGGGGTTGGCAGCACCGAGTCCGGACTTCTCAGCAACACGTTGAGCGTAGGTGGCTTGCGTAAGGCAGACTGTGGGAGCAATGGCATCATGGGTGATCTGGATGCCAAGGTAGTGCCGCAAGTGGTCCATGTCGCTCATCTCAAAACGTCAACAAAGGTGTTGTTTGAGCGTTGTGATGTCTGAGAGAGCTGGCCCAAAGAGGATGAGGTTGTCGACATAGAGGATGATTCCGAAGGAAGCACCACCATCACAAAAGTAGACATAGTGATCAGAGTGCAGCCTGGTCAGACCTTGCTGAATGAAGAACTCGTGAATTTTGAGATTCCACTGGCAAGGGGCATGCTTGACGCCGTACAGAGAGTGTTTGAGGCGACAGACACGGTCAGCTTGACCATCGGCAATAAACCCTTCAGTTGTGTCATGAAAAGGACGTCCTTGAGATCACCATTGAGAAAGGCACTCTTAACATCCATTTGGTGTAGATGACACTTGTTTTCTGTAGCCAGAGACATGATCACACGGATGGAGTACTTGGTGACTGGAGCGAAGGTATCGCTGTAGTGAGTCTGGCTGAAGCCGCGCGTCCTTTGTAGTGATCGATCTTGCCTGCACTGTCAAGCTTAGTATGAAAGATCCACTTGCATGTGACAATGGGATTGTTAGCTGGACGTGGTACAAGATCCCACGTTTCTTGCTTCATAAGCTGGTCATACTAATCTTGTGCAGCTTCTTGCCACTTTGCAGCATCAGGTTGCCGCATAGCGTCTTTGAAACTGACCGGATCAACAACTTGGGTGACGAGAGCCACGTTGTCAGTGTTGTCTTGGTCACGAGCTGTGGCAAGGTAGTTCAGCTGAAAGGGTGACAGTAGTTTGCGCTGTCGCTTAGAGCGGCGCAGCACGGGAATGGCAGGAGGATTGATGACACGGGCTTGATCAGCTGAAACATGTTCGTTGGGCATGACGGGAGGAAGAACGCCGTCATGTTCATCTTCTATGGCATTGACGGAGACCTTTTGTAGGGGCTCAGGAATGTCTCCAGATAGATGAGATGCGGAGTTGTGTCGGAGTGTGTTGCCCGAGCTTGAGAGAAGGAACCTTCATCAAAGGTTGGTTGACGGGTACGAATCACAGTCTTGGTAGTGGGGTCCCAGACTCGGTAAAGATCACAGTGGTCTTCATAGCCTAGAAAAATGCAGGGCTTGGAATGAGGTTCCAACTTGGAGCGAAGACCAGGATGAAGCCATATGTGTGTCGTGCATCCAAAGATGCGCAGATGATTGAGATGCGGAAGATGCCCTTCCCATGCTTTGTATGGCGTTTTGGAGTCACCTGGCAGCTTTGACGTTGGCAGACGGTTGGTGAGATTAGTTGTAGCGATGATGGCTTCACCCCAGAAGTGAGGGGGTAGCCCAGCAGTGTGTAGCATGCTGTGCGTCCGCTCAAGGAGAGTCTGATTCATACGCTCTGCTTTGCCGTTCTGTTGAGGAGTGTGAGGCATGGTACACAGACGCTGAATTCCCTTGGAGTTGAAGAAGGCACGGAGAGCTGTGTTGACGAATTCACCACCGTTGTCAGTTTTAATTTTGCTGATTGTCATGTTGGTAGCATTCTCAACTTGGCAGACCCAGCTCTTGATTATATCAGCAGCCTCATTTTTGTAACGTAGCAGCTTGACCCAGACATAATGCGTGTAGTCGTCCAGAATGACCAGGAAGTAGTTTTTCTTGAACAAAGAGGGATCTTTGATGTAGCACATATCCATGTGTAGGAGTTTGAATGATTGAGAGGTATTGAGGCTGGTGTAGCTCTTGAATGATCTATGATGTTGCTTGGCTGTGAGACATCCACTGCATGGGAAGCAGGGAACAGATGTTGTGAGCGTCTTGGGTAGATCCAGTTTCACTTCATCCCTTGCCAAGTGTTTGAAAACTGATGTGAGCCAGGCAACGATGCCAGAGCTCAGTGACTTGAGGTATGGATGGACTGGATATATCAGCTTCGGCAGCCATATCTGTTGCAATAAAAGCACCCTCTTGTGTGTCAGAGGATATCTGTGACAGAGGAGCGTCGTGAGTCTCAAGCACAGTGAGATTTCTTGTGCGCTTGGCAACAGCAGCCAGTTGGCCACTGACGTCATAGATCTTGCAGTTTTTCTCAACGTAAAAAACCACATTGTGGCCTTTGTCGTTGATGCATCCGACGGATAGCACGTTGGGTGCAAGATCTGGCACATAGAGTACGTTGTCAAAGGTGCAAGAAGCTGATTGTCCCTTCAAATTGATAGCAACTTTCACAGTTCCAATGCCATGAGCAGGGATCATGCGGCCATCTCCAATGCGGACTCCTCGTGCAGTGGAGAATGGTGAAAACTTTGTGAACCATTCTCTGCGACTGGTCATATGCTTAGTACATCTCGAGTCGATGATCCTGGCCCAAACACCAGCGGTTAGGAGAAAGGACCTGTTGCCACAGCACATTGCGAGCTCTTCATAAATTGGACTGCCTAAGAAATTTTGGCAGTCTTCTTCTTCAGCAACGGCCAGCTTCTCCGGTGGTGAATGGTTGTTCTCTTCTTCATCTTCTTCAATCAGTGGATCTGGCATCAGCAGATTTTGTTGTGGAATGACTTCTGAAGAAGAGTGATCACAATATGTTGATGCTAATCCTGTGAAAACCGTGAGCAAGGCAGAGAAGTTAGAGAAGAAATCTGAGACAATGGCAGCAGTAGGATGTGAGCTCATGGCAAGCATGGCTTGGTTGGGATATCACCGCTGTTGATTTTGTGAGCCACGTAGTCGTTGTCCTTGTCGCATGGGGCAGTCAGATTGCACATGCCCTATGCGATGGCAGCACCAAAATTCCCGTTCATCAGGGTGAACGTAGGGTCTTGGTATTCTTGTCATGACTTTTCCTTGTGAATGTTGGTGAGATTGCGTCATGAGTTGACCCTGACTTTGAGTTCCATTTCCATGGGAGTGAAACTTCTCAGTGCGGCGATGACCTGCTCCACCTTGATACTTGGCCGAGAGGCCAATGTCTCCACCATTTGCCTTGATGTACTCATCTTCTAAATGCATGAGCTCTTGAATGGTATACTCCAGAGAGAGTGACATTGGTAAAGCGATTGCTGCCATTGCGGCTGCGGCTGGTGCTGTTACTGCTTGAATAGCTGGAGTGGCTGCAGGAAGAGCAGCACCAACTGCATCAATATCTGATTGAAATTTTCCAATGGCAGTGCTCATCACTGCCAGCTTGTCAGCGTCATTGATGCGAGCCTTGTTGACATCTTTTAGTCGCTCAATGGTGTTGTTGAATCTGGGAGGAAGGCCACAAAAAATTGTCTGGATCAGAACTCGATCAGAGACTACTTCTCCCAAAGCAGTAATACGGCTTGAAAGATCCTTGAGATGGGAAATGTGATCCTCCAGCTTGGTGTCTTCCTCCATTTGTTTAGTGTGAGACTCAGTAAGAAGATGTCCAAGTTCATCCTCATTTACTTTGTGATAGCGTTTTTTCAGAGCTTTCCATGCTTTGCTGGGACACAAAGTGTCATTGTTGTCATGGATCAAGAATTTCACGCGTTCTTCCTATTGCATGGAAAGTAGAGAGAAGGCTTGGTCACCGCGCTATTGCCATGTCAAACGTTCCTCAGCAGTGGGATTTTCTCCAAGAGTTTCTGTGGGAGGATCGGAGACTACGCCCCAGAGTCCCTTGTTGAGGAACACCATCTTCATGTTGAAAGCAAAAGTGCGATAGTCCTCGCCATTGAAAATGAGAATTTTGAAATGATCACTTGGCATGGTGTCCGTCGCTATGCTGCAATGTGATAGTGGAGTTGACCTGGTAAAGGCACCCCCTTCTCTGATACCAAATGTTAGAAATATAGGCCTCCTAAAATCTCAGGTGTCTCAGGTAAATACTCCATATTGAACTTGCACACTGGAAACTCTGTGTGGTACACAAGGCAGGCAACTGCCGCACACTTCAATTTAGTATGTCATACACACTTGTCAAGAGATCTCATATACTGCACAGGTACACGGCTCGTCTCTTGCTTAATCCAACAGTATGCTGCATTGCTGAAATGATGAAGTACAGACGAAGCAAGGATTTTCCTAAGATGACGGCTATGTGTAGTGAGCGCTACTCAGGACTCGACCAAGACTAGAAACAGAAAAAACACAAAATCTGTAAACACCCGGCTGAGTATCCGAGGTTGGCTAATGCCCAGCCCCTGCGGTAAGTTGACGGTGGAGATAAATTGTAGTCTCGATTTCCTCCGTGGTTTGTCGATTGTCAGACGACGACGCTGGGCAAAGGTGACGCTCGTCCCTCGGTCGTTTGACGGCTGCGATTGATCCATCGCACCATCAAACGCTTGAGTCGGTCCGTCCTTCTCCAGTACACCGGCATCTTCACGGCCGGCACGTCTTTGTGTCCGCCTCCCCCTTTCATCAACCGGACACCTAGCGGAGCCCTGCTCACACGCTGGTCTGTCCGATGTTCCTCAGCTGCGTGTCACGTCAGCTGCTGGACCGAGAAGAGCTCTCGCTCAAATGCTCGTTTGCTCCCCAGTCCGTCGTGGACTTTCTTGCTTCCCTTTTTGTGAGGCTCGACACCAAGTAGGACAATTTTGGAATCTGGAAGTATGTGTCCAAAACTGGGCCAGGTTGGCACGAGTTTCGGCACAGACTAGGCCATAGTCCAACATTTGATGATTTTGGCACCTTCAATGCTGCTCCTGCTACCCAGCGCCCCGGTAATCCCATTGGTGCATATGCTATGTTGCATCGCCGTACCACTATCACTGGCCAAGCTGCTCAGAGCGCACTTACGGTCCCAATCAACATGCTCCTTATGTGTGCTGGTGAGACCGCCGATGCCAATTGGGCTCAGGGTTTGGAGCTCCTTCATGAGCTTGACAACGCAGTACCTGGTCCGCTCTCTGCTGTTTTTTCCATAGTCAATGGCCTCATCCCAGAGCTGTCAGATCTCCTGCGCGGCGTCAAGGCAAATGAGTTTCAACGCCTTGCCTCACAACCGGTCCCGCCAAGGTCGCCACTTGGAGTTGGCTTCCTCTGGGACTTCACATCCGAGTGCCTTGCTGCTTTGTGAAGTAGTCTTCAGGAAAAGTATCTCCATCGCTCTATTGTCAAGGGTGATGCGGGGCTCACCATCGCTGTTGCACCGGCCTCCTCTGGTTCATCTTCCTCTGCCTCAGCCTCTTCTTCCTCATCCTCTACTTCCTCTTCCCTTGCTTCCTAGGGTCGTGGAAAGGGCAAGGGGAAGGGCAAAGGCAAGGGCAAGGACAAAGGCGACGCTTCTTCCTCGCGTGCTTCTGGCGCCATCCTGTGTTGAAACTATGGCTCTGTCAAGCATTCTGCATGTACTTGCCCAGCTCCCCCAGATGATCTCCGTCTTGCACGGGCGATGTGTGCTCACTGGGCTTGCACCTCTGGCTCCTCTTTTGCACCCGCACCCTCCAACTCTAGTGTTGCCTCGCGCTCCTCCACCCCCCTCCCAGCTCAAGCCCAAGGCCACCTCTGGTGTCCCTTCTCCTCCACCGCTTGGCCCCTATCCATGGGGCTGGCCACTCCCTGTAGTTCCCCTACGTATTTTGGTCCCCCGTCTTCTGCCTACACGGCTCCTCTGTGGTTTCCTCCTTCCACCAGCGTATCTTCTCCAGCCCCGCCGGCATCTGTTGATGGTGATCGTGGTAATCGCGAGCGTCACCTAGAGCAGTCTCTCCTCTAGAATCTCCACCTTCGTGATCAGGGAGGTGAGATTGTAAAAGCCACCTTCTGGTTACTCTCTTGCATCGATGCCTTGGTCATGTCCACAAAGATGCTATCCACAATATGCTTTGACTCAAGCTTGCTTTAGGCCTCTCGCCCTCTACCTTCCCTGCCCCTTGCTCTACTGATTGTCTTGACTGTGCGCAAGGCAAAATGCATCACTCTCCTTTTTCTCCCTTAGAGTCTCACTCTGCACATCCCCTTGATCATGTGCATGCTGATGTCATGGGACCCCTGCCTCACGACCTCCTTGGTGACGTTGGTCGCTACGTCTTGTGCCTTACCGATGATTTCTCTCACTTTCGTTGGGTTTTTGCTCTTTGTTAGAAGAGCAATGTTTGCTCCTTCATTGAATCGTGGCTGTTCTAGGCTGAACGTGCCTATCAACGGTCTCCACGTGTCTTCCACAGTGACCGTAGTGGTGATTTCCTTGGTCCCACTGCCCGTCTCCTCGAGTCTTGTGGGGTATGTCTAGAGACGTCCGCTCCATACACACCCCAGAAGAACAATGTCTCAGAGCATTGGAATCAGACGCTTGCCAGCAGTGTTCATACCCTTTTGTTTGAGTTTGGTCTGCTGCCACTCTTTGCCTTCAAATCCATGTGCCACATGATGTGGGTCTGGAACCGTGTGCCCCACGGCCCCCTTCCCCACACTGTTATGCTCCTTGAACGGTGGCATGGTCATCAGGCTGATCTTTGTTTAGCCAGGGTCTAGGATAGCATTGCTTCTATCTGGCTTCGAGAGGATTTGCGTGATGGAAAATTTTCCCCTCGCGGTCGCCTTTGCCCTTTTCTCCGGGTTTCTGTCCAGTCCAAAGCCTGGCGCTTCTAGGACCTTCTCAGGCAGTGTGTTGTTGAGTCTTGTGACACTTTGTTCTTTGAGTCAGTCTTCCTTTGGGACCTCAGCCGCCTGTCCCCTGACTCCTCCCTCCTACCTCTCTCTTGGCTGAGGGGGGGAAGTCGGTCCTGCCAGTCTGGGAGCCCCTGTTGCCACACCGCAACTCTCGCCCTCATTGCAATCTTCGTCGTCCGGGCATGTCCCTACCTTCTCCGCGTCCTCTTTTCCTAACGTGTCGTTCAGTTCCTCTAGCGTACCGTCCTCCAGTCACCGACTCTGCCCACTCTGCCTCATCTCTCGCTGTCCCCACCAGCCCAATCACACCTCCAGTTGTCCCCTGACCCGTGTCCTCTCCCGTCTGGGTGTCTGACCCATCTCCGCACATCACCACTGGCCCTGTTCCTGTCTCACCCTTTGTCCGGGGTGGGTGCCTTTGTGCTCTCCCCAACCGCTTTAGCAACTCCACGGCCTCGGCATGCCCTCCTCCATCGTAGCCTGCCCACTCGCCTGTTCTCCCCACCGGTATGGATGCCCTGGGCTTGGCTACTGGGTTCTTCCAACCCAGTTCCGCCCTCAGCTAAGGGCTCCTCTCCTCGGAGGACACACGGGCCTTGGAAGCTACCCTCTTGAGTAGCATTGCCGAGTGTCACGCCACTTCTGGCACCACTGTTTTGCCCCCTGAGCCGACTATGGTGCGTCAAGCCCGCGCAACCTCCAACACCCAGTAGTGGGAGGCTGCGATGCATGACGAGCTCAATGCCCTTGATGATCATGCGGTCTATGCACTTGTCAATCTACCCCCTGGGCACAAAGAAATCGATGCGCGTTGGGTCTTTCGGCGTAAGTACAAGCCCAACGGTGAATTAGACAAGTACAAGACATGACTCACGACAAAGGGGTTCTCCCAGGTCCCCGACATCAATTTTGATGAGTCGTTTACACCAGTTGGGTGGTATGCCACTGCCAAAGCACTGTTGAGTCTTGTAGCTCATCACGATTGGGAGTTATCACAGGTGGATTTGAACAACGCATTTCTCCACAGTTGAATGAAGAGATCTACATGGTTTAGCCTCCCGGCTTCTTTGACGGCACTGACTGAGTCTGGCGGCTGCAGAAGGCTCTCTATGGCCTGAAGTAGTTGCCTTGGTGTTTGAACTAAGAGATCACATCCACTCCAGATAGAGGAGGTTACCGACGGAGTATGGTGGATCCTTCACTCTTTTTCAGTCCACCCTCTACTCCGTTCATCGCTGTTTCTTTCTATGTGGACAAACTGCTGATAGCATCGCCTAGTTGAGCTGCTATCAAGTCATTGAAGACGCTTTTGTAGTCCACGTACAACATGGAAGACTGAGGGCCTGCTCACGTCTTCTTGGGCATGGAGCTTGAGCGCAACCGTTCTCCTCGCATACTCCATGTTCACCAGGCTGCGTACGTTCGCAGCCTGGGGGAGTGCTTTGCCTCATTGTTGGACCTACACCCACAGCATTGACGCCCATGACCCCAACAGGTTAGAGGCTGTTGAAGACACTGGATGTGTCTAAGCTGGGGGTGACAGTCGATGTGACAGACTATCTTTGCATCATTGGGTCACTGATGTACCTAGCGACTACGACAAGGGAAGATGACGCCTTCTCTGTGAACTTCCTGGCCCAACTTGCATAGGCTCCCCGAGCCCGACACATGGAGGTTGTACTACGCATCGTTAGGTATGTCCTCTCCACTATCTGCACTGGTCTGTGCTATTGTGCACAACCATCAGTCGTCATGGATGGATATACTGAAAGTGACTGGGCACATGACACCAACATCCGCAGTCGTACTGGATACATCTTCCTCGTTGGAGGGACCGCTGTGTTGTGGAAGAGTGGTAAGAAGGGTTGCGTGGCATGCAACTCCAGTGAGGCTGGATATGTTGCTCTAGGTGCAAGCACCTGGAAAAGTGTATGGCTCTGTTGCTTGCTACAGCAACTGCCCGTCCCCGTTTGCTGCATCACATTGTGCTGTAAAAACCAAAGCACTAACATCATTACAGAACACGATGGCATGCATCACACACGCACAAAGCACATCAATGTTGAGCATCATTTTGTGTGTGAGCGCATTGCTGGAGGTGATGTCTAGGTTGTCTGGGTCGATACACAACAATAGCGAGCTGACTTCTGACAAAGGCACTCAGCAGTAATGTCTTCAAGACAGCTCTACATGCTGTTGGGCTGTTGTGTCCACGTGGTTATCCTGGTTGACTGAGTGTTCCTAGTACGTGTACAGTCGTACGTCACTCCTTGTGACAATCGTTTATATCTATAAGTTCATGTCTCTATGTGTAGGATGTGGGTCATGGGGGAGTGCCGGTTTGCGTACCAGAGACTCTTCTGACCTCTGGCCTCGCTACACACTCATTGCACTGATGCAAGTGATTGATGCTGGAGCTAAAGTTGCCGCTCATGTGGTCGCGGCTCGTGATTATTCACAAGGGGACCTTCCAGAGCCACACTCATAGGGTAATGTGTAAAAATTACATCTAACAGAGGCCTTCATAACTCAAATTGTCTCTGATACTAGGATTCCTAGTGTGACTCGGAATTATTTCAGGATTGGTCTCTCGGATTAGAAAGGTTGCATGCTTGCAGGATAATGCGTGGAGGAGATCTAGGATCAAACCTTGCTAGGAGCGGGCGCAAGCGAGGATGGGCTCGTCGTCCGTCCGCACGTAACCTGACCCGGACCTTCCACATGACCATACCCTGCAACGAAGTTGGGACGCGATGGCCGATAAACCAGAATGATCAAATCCTTGAACGTGTTTATATTCTTGACATCCTAACTTCGATCGACACACTTCTCTGCCTCCAGTCACATACATTATCAAAGTCCACATAGCCAAAAGCAGAAACTAAACAGACATATAAAGCTAAAAATCGACAGAAATGTGAAACAAAAGTACCTCTAAAAATATTCGTATAAAAATGCATATACATATCCAGACACATATACATGTATATGCACATATACATATATATACATATACATATACATATACATAAACATAAACATATACATATACATATACATAAACATATACATATACATATACATATACATATACATATACATTTACATATACATTTACATATACATATACATATACATGTACATATACATATACATATACATATAAATATACATATACATATACATATACATATACATATACATATACATATACATATACATATACATATACATATACATATACATATACATATACATATACATATACATATACATATACATAAACATATACGTATACATATACATATACATATACATATACATATACATATACATATACATATACATATACATATACATATACATATACATATACATATACATATACATATAC